>JANVCJ010052544.1:0-13356 GCA_026413505.1 Epizoanthus ramosus | reverse complement strand
ACAGCACAGCACAGCACAGCACAGCACAGCACAGCACAGCACAGCACAGCACAGCACAGCACAGCACAGCACCGCACAGCACAGCACAACACCATCCACTATATCACATAGGGAAGCAATTCAAAGCAAGGCAAAGCAACACAGTAGTTTTTTGACGGTATCCCAAACATAGTCAATAATAGTCCATGTCTAGACATTTCGTATCGTGTTACGTTTTGCCGGCTTTAATCCTGTTATGACGTAATCGGACTCTCGCGACAGAAATATCTAATAACGAACGTGTTGTTGTGTATGGATGACGACACTCAACAAAATCATAAACTAAGTGTAAAGTAACATAATATAATCATGGTGTTAAACAAGTCAGCCTTACTAACAACAACAACAACAAAACTGCCAATAAAAGACACATCTATGTTCATATAAAATATCGTTGGTTATTTTATGCTTTTTTGAACAAAGTCAGCTGAATTTTTGTTCGCTGGCTCAGAAGTTCCTTTTTTCTTATGGGTTTTTACATGAGTTTTTGTGCGCTAGTTCAGAAGTTTGTTTTTTCTTATGGATTTTCATATGATAAAAGAAACTTACATGGCTGTTTGAAGATACGGCTTTTATCTTCTCGTGTCGAATCTTGCAACAAACTCGTTTCGCTACGCTCACTGGTGTGTTACTACGTTCGACACTCGAAGATAAAAGCATATCTTCGCACAGTGCTTGATATTATGTCACTGATTACATTTGCCGTACAAATAGTATTTTAAGACGTTTCCATGGCAACCATTTACCTCTAAAAATCCACCTAAATATATTTCTTACTATTATGGTTTCTCAAAATTTACTATACGACTTTTCATTAAACCTTGTTGGAAAATGTTCTAACGCAAAGCAGTGAGTTCTGAAAGATGCATTTTGAGAAAAGTGATATAGAGCAAAAACATAGTGCTTGCATAGTGCATCCCACGTAACGTCTCGATGCACGTTACAATTTGACGGACTATAGAGATCATTTCGCATGACTGTCAAATATTGATCAGAACAAAATGCTCGCGTCAGCGAGTCACGCGCCAATTCGCATCTCTGATTGGTTGCCAATACTTAACTCTCAATTTTATTGGTCAGAAAGCTGCTTTGACAATGCAATGACAATGCAAATGACAATGAGCTTTTGACAGTGAAGCCAAATCGTCTCTATGGCGTAAATGGCTGCCAGTTAAAATCCTTCTCACCTCCCTATCACTTATTTATAGGAGAACTCTCCTGGGATGAACAATAGAGCGAGTTTCCATATATCTTCCTACATTACAATCCACACACTATGGCACTACAAATCTTCTTTATTATATTATTTAAAAACTTACAATAGAAAAATATTCTTTACATTACTTCTAGAATCACTACATTTTATATTACGGTTTATATCTCCTATGAGAGGATTCTATCATTGAGCCGAAACTTGTTGACTACCTGAGAAAGAAAACCCAGACGCTTAGAACAAGGAAGACCCTCCAGCAGAGATATTTCTCATTAGTAGGTGTTATATCACAATGCCAAATCCACCTTATGCCCAAAACATGTTCTGTTATCTTCTTGAAGAGCATTCTAGAAACGTAGCAAATTAAAAAATCAACTGACAGCTCAGAAAACAGAAATTCATATTTGCCGGGTCGATAAATTATAAAAACGTCGCCGACTAGTATATTAAAGTAGAGTATATGGCGAGACGTTTTCAATTTAGATTACTGTTCCAATGATGAACACAGAAGCTCTAGTGCACAGAACAAAGACATATTATTCAGGGATAATTTATATAGTATACTTACAAGTCCCCCCCCCCCGACACTCCTTGCCCTCCCTTAGAAGACGTCCTTGGTTTTACGCTTACAAGTCAATTCCTGGAATAAGCATTCTTCTACTCTTCACCTCATTTAATATATAATTTACTCTCTTTGAATATGCTACTTTACCGATGCAAATGTTCTCTCATTCGTGTTCACTGATGGGGCAAAGTTTGAACAATCTGTTGTATTAATGAGACGAATGCGGCAGAGCATCACATTTTGTCCACTGTACTGGCAAAAAATAGTATATTCCTTGTATCAATGGAAGTTGACTCAAAACAATGCAACCTTTTGTCAATGCCAAACACCAATACATTAAACGCTTAAACATTAACAACTTCACTTATTATCGTGGTTACAATAGAAGGAATTTGACAAGAAACTTTTACAGAGATTTCCGTTGACACATTCCAGAACGATTTTTCCTTTCAGCTGCACGTTCCCAAATGTAAAATCCCGATATATATTTTAGAAAAACCTTGATTTCATTTATCCCAGGGCTGATGACCAAGATATCGCATTCCAGTTCTGCAACGAACAGAATGGGATGATTCTCCTCAATAATGCGATGAATCACTCCAGCATTTCGGGATGAATGTTGCACATACATTGTGTTCACTCCAGTGTTGAAACATTACCAAGAGGGTAAGTCTCAAGTGAGGTCTCTTGTCCGTCCTAGAGTTCTTGTTCTAGAACAGACAGATAGCTCTACAAGGCAGCACCTAAATTGCTGTATTTCAATAGAAGATATGAAGCAGTTGAAAGCCAGCGATAGTTCTGGAGTCTGTCTGTATAGAATCCACATACTCCAAGCATGTTGCTATTCGTATATATTGATATATTTATAACACTGTGATGCCCATCACTTGAGGTGCTTGTATTTCTGGAACAAACTGTATAGGATTCGTAGCGTTGATTTTAAGTCGCGATTGACAACATCTGTAATGGGAAAAGGTACAAAATCCATTTTAGCTAATTCATAGTACGTTGGTAGGTAGGCAAATATGTAGGTCAGTGCGTACGTGAGTGGGTGAGTAAGTACTCAGGTATGTAGGTAGGTCGACAGGTAGGCAGAGGTAGGTACGTGGGTGGGTGGGCAGGTGAGTGAGTGGGTACAATGTAGGTGGGTGGGTTCCAGAACAGACATATAGATCTACAAGGTAGCACCAAACTTGCTGCAATTCAATAGGAGATATCTAACAGTTGAAAGCCAGCGATAGAACTGGAATCTGACTGTATGTGGAAGGTAGGTGGATGCATAGGTTGGCTAGATAGGTAAGTGGGTGGGTGGGAGGGTAGATAGGTGGGTGGGTGGTGGAGGTGCATCAACCTCCTTCTCAGGGATTTCCCCTGATGGATCAAGGGAAGGGCCTGGGCACCAGGTTCTAGGTGGATAGATGAACAAGATGAAGCAGGGTTGGATGGAAGGAGAGTGAAGGGAGAGACCAGCGGAACAGTACAAACAACCTCACCTTCAGGTTTAACTCGAAACTTGATGCCACTGTCTCTCATCAGGTCGAATGCCAGTTCCATGTTATGAACCTGCCACAAATACAAGTAATAAGTGTTAAACCTTCTGCAAATGTCGTTCATGTACGAGATATCATTCCCTTTACAAACTAGCAGTGATATTTTTTAAAAAATATTCCCTGAAGTGGAGGTGATTCACCGAGCCACTAGTGTTGAAGTGAATATTTTTTGCTAAGCACTGACACTGAAGGGAATCATTTCTTTAGTATTTGTCACTGGAATAGCGCAAGGAAAGCACTATTTGCCAGTTTGGCAAATCATGTACAAAGCTTGAATATATATAGCAAGGGCATTCATTTTGGAGATATTCCCTTTGCAACGCTTGAGGAGCTCATATCACTTGTTCTCTCTAGATAGAATTGGTGCCGATATTCTCATCAATTTCAGAAAGTTGTTCAAGCAAATCTCCTTCCAAATCTTCATTCAACATAATCAAAATAAATGAAAATGGATGTACGTTTGTTGCCAACTTGTTTCCATGGATTAGCTGTGATCTGATGTGTCTCTAGAACACGAATCTAATCAATATCGATTAGTAATTTAGTAAGCTAACTTAGCAGGATATGAGAAGCACCAGACAAGAAACAAATATAAGAAAATTGAGGAGAGCTGATACTTACTGTTTTTAAACAAGAAGCATCAATCTTATAAAATTAAAATTGCAAATATTGTTTAGATTGCAGTATCTTCTAATGAAAGCAGCCATGTGTGAATGAAGTTGCCCTCTGGTTAATGTTTGACTACAGCTTGGGATTGTTTTCTTTAGTTGATAGGATATAACATAAATTGTTATGCTGGATGCTCTCAGCCAACTGGTGAAAGATATAACAATATTATCCATCAGTCTTGGGTTGCCAACCTTTCACCAACATTAGGAGTTTCTTAGCTTGGAAATTGTTCATCCCCAGATCTTTAAGAGCCTCCGTGTCCAACTCGCGTAACATGTTTCCATCGATCTCCTCGTATTTAAAAGTCTCTACAAAGTTACCAAGGCGGTGCTTGGCCAACAAGTCGGCAACGTCATCAACAGATAGACTGGAGACATTTATGGATTCTTCTATTGGCTTCGGCGACGAGGGGATAGGAGGTGGCGTTTGTGGTTCATCTTGATTATCTGTTGTGCTTTCTTCCACACTGCTCGGCTCGCTGTCTTTCTTTTCTGTTTCTGTTAACTTCGTCTCCACTGAACGTGTTGCAGGAAGAACTTGAGGTGGCAGTTTGCGTGAGGCTGCACGATACCCTTCAGGAATGCTCTCATAAATGTCGTCATCATTGTTTGCCCCTTTCACACTGCTTCCGGGTGTCGTCGGATTTTGAGCATTGCTATTCAGTGCAATCCTCGGCAGTGGTCTTGGCGGAGTAGGTTTAGCATATTCACTTTGAACTCTGAATAGTTGCAATTGCATATACTCCCTGATTTCCTGACGCGAAGCGTAGACATTCTCCGACTCTAAAGTCTCCACCTTGGACAGCTCAACCGCCTCATTCAAGACATCACATAAGCTTGCATATTGTTGGTCTTGCATTATCGCTCCCTGTGCTGCGGCCACTGTTATATCCATAGCCTTTGGTATGGTCACTACGTATCTTTTTTCTAAACTGTCGTCCTTTGTTGAACAAACAATACTCTCTTCCTTCATAACTTGTTGGAGAGTCAACACTCCTAAATTAGAGTTAAAGACTTTCGAGCCAGTTGTGAGTCCGCGCTTCGAATCAATAAAATGTATCGCCACAGGCAATTTAAAAGACTTGATCACTTCAGATAGCAGGTATTCCTGACCGTCAAGCAAAGGGTGAAATCTTGCTTGCATGCTCATGGGGAGACGAAGGTGTACGCCGTTTTGATTTTCACATTCGAGCAATGTTCTCTTCTTTGCAATTCGTTTCAGAGTCAGCTTATCACCGAGATGTAAACACTGTTCTTTCTTATTGCTTTGATATTCCCTCGTTACTCGCGCGTACTTGGGAAACACATTACAAAGCTCCCCAACACATTCATAATAAGGTTTCCTTCCGGGTGACAATACTTCGACTTTCTGTCCACAAGTCAGAGGAATGTAGACATTACGACTTTCAGTATCTTTGCCGATTATCGTGTCCGCTGCGCGGACCATATGAATCGTCAAAACTTGGCCCCATCCTAGGGCTGTATCTTCATCCCCACCATGAAATCCCCGCTCAACTCTAACAAGTTGTGGCAGAGTGAATTTGGAGACGAAATCGTTCAACCGGTACTCTGTCTCGCTCCATTCCAGAGTTTGTTCTGCGCTGCTTCCTTGTCCAGACTTCGACGACATCAGTGTTCAGTCACATTCAGCGATGAAGCTGTAATCACTTAGATTCGTTTTGTGCGTGCTAGATGAGAATGCGCCAGTTTAGAGCAAACCGAAACAACAAACAAACTGCGTAACAGAATATCAACCTGACTTCGCTATCATTACCGCTGTCACTGCCGAGTGCCTGGTCGAGACTGAGTCCTTCGAGGACCTTCGAGTGCAAACAATAAACGTTCATACCCCACATGTGACTTGCATATCATTATGGGTCAGTCAACCACGTCGTACAGCTTCCTTTGTTGGAGACCTCCGGGGTTTTTCCCTTCACACTTGACCCCCAATTCAGTCATCTGAGTTACTATATTGCCATGTTGTGGCTATCGCGTGTTCGGAGCTGTTTTTTTTTATGGCTGAACGCTACGATTATTTATAGCTATACTAGTTTTGTATGGCAAGTTATGGACCACATGGCTATTAGGAGAACAACCGATTCAAAGTATGCAAGAAAAAACGTCAGTGTTCCTGAGGGTTTAAGAGCTAAATTGTGCAAAAGATACTAAATAGCTAATATAGCACCAATGGCTTGGTATGTCCAAAAAAGGAGACAAACATATGAAATCAACTGGTAACATAGTGTTGTTCCCCCTACTCCATCTAGACACCCTCAGTCCCCATTGACGCAAAACTCGAGGTTAGAAAAAAAAGGATTATTAAGAGAAAATAAATGTTAAAAAGTTTGCGAATTGCGGTAGAACAAATAATGAAACGAAAGACCGATTTTTGGAACCAGGAAACTGATGCATGTCCTCAAAGGGGTTTTGTTGACAGTCAGTTTTCAGTTTTGGAGTTTGACTAAAGTTGTTAGATGCTCTGACCGAAATGAAATGAAATGAAATGAAAGGACAGACATGGTACCCACCCTATAGCTAGCTAATGACAATGCGCAAAATTACTCGGCACAGAATATCAATAAAACATGGGCTACGAGGCTACGTGTAGATGACTTTTCCATGCCGCCTTTACGACTTTAGAACATAGTAAAGGAGTGAAATAGCAATCTTGAAAAGAAAAATTGTATTTTTCCGTCAACTTTCGATATCTGCGACTATATGAACTTTACACACGATCATAAAAATAATTATCATGATTGAGGCAATTAAATTGGTTATTCTTTATTGGACATTTAGACTTGGGCTTTGTTATAGTATTCCGCACCCTTGACCTTAATATAGTTAATAAAATGTTTGACGTGACTGACTAATAAGTACTTTTGACGTGCGAGGCAATGTGTTAAGCCCCATGTACATGTCGAGCCATTTTTCTTGACAAGTATTCATGACAAGTTTCCTTGACAATTGTATTTGCTCGTGTAAACCACGAATAAAGTCCAAATGTGACAAGTCTTTTCCTTGGCATGTTTCCTTGTTAAAAAGATGGCATGCTAGTGTTTGAACAAGGAAACCTGTCAAGGAAGAACTCGACTGTTTTCGACGTTTACACGAGCAAATAAAATTGTCAAGGAAACAAATTGTCAAGGACACTTGCTCGTGTAAATGGGCCTTTATTGTTGCCTCTGTCAGGACAACTCAGCACTGAATACAGTGATATTTAAAATTGATGATGATTTAGGTGTAATGTTGATCTTGCCCGTTGTTTCGGTTTGCTATAAACAGGCGCAGTCTAACCTAGAAATGCCGATTAGCCCGAGTTGTGTAGCCAATCAGAGAACATGAAAAGCACTATTCAGATAGCTTGGCATATATTAACTAGCGTTAGCAACGTGTGGAAAACTAAAACTGAAGCGCGGCGTGAAACACAAAGTCCTTCAGCCACCGGAAAACTAAAAAAGACGTCATTGCTTGCCATATTAAATTAGCTTTCGTACAAGAAATGCTAATCAGTTCTGAACTTGTGCATGCGACAGAAATTCACTCTAAATGAGGAAGTGTGCACAAAATTACATGTTTATATGACACGGATTTTTCCATGGGCAGTTCGGCGGGCGGGCAGAAAACAGCTCTGGGATCAGAAAAAGTACGTTTCCAACGTCAAAACCTTTGGTTTTCCACATATTTTGTAACGACTGTTTTACCAAATATTTATACTTTGCGATTTCTCTATTGTCTCTCTATGTCTCTGGATATATCCAAGTTTCAGGCGTTAGATAAAGAAATTGTAAAATATTATAAATAAACTTAAAATAATATGGAATGATAGGGAATGATAAAAAATTTTCCTGTTTCTGCTTACATATTATTTTAACAATCAACACTTTGGTCTTGAAATTCCTCCAAATTCAAAATGTGCACCCCCCTGAATTTATTATCAAACCAGTAACGTTGCAAAAGTCGGGGAGTGCTCGGCGTATAATCAGATGCTTTTGGGTTGTTGGCGTATCTCACACTATGACTATGAACGGTTTCGATTCGTCATGTGCCCGATTCCAAGTAAATTTCATCTTCAACAAACTTCACAAAGCCAATTTCTTAATAAATATTTGAGACCAAATTTCAGCCGTTCGTGGCTGAAATTCGAAGTTCCAGCTCTACGGCTCTAGCTCTAAGACCCTCTAGCGGAATGACTGATTTTGAGGCTCAATTATTTAAATTTATAAAATGCTTTTACCGTTCAATACTGTCCAAGTACTCCGTGAATGCGGTGTAACATACAACCAACCAGATTCGATTGCGGTTGTAAACAAACAAAAGAACGAATGTGAAAAAGAAACATCACAAACAAAATAGATTTCTTTCACATCCGGTGAAACTGATACTGTCTCGTGATTCGAAACAGGCCGGCAGAAACGCTTTTGGGCCGTTGATACTGATAAACACAGATAATCCTGGGCTGATATTTATTTTACAAATTTCGTGTTCCACAGAAATAGCGAAAACTACGAAAGGTGTGGAAGACATGGGAGAAATGATATTATGATCAATACATGTGATCAGTCTCAAAAAAACTTTATTCTATAAAATGAAGTAAATGTGCTGAGATTTATATTATGAATTATTTGCACTGATGTCTAACGAATGTCAGATGGAAAACAACCTTCTAGACACATAGCTTGATAACAAAAGACATCACAGTATACGTATATTGTTTTTGTAGCAGACTTGGGGGAATTTTTTTGATGCTGGTGCTAAGTGCCCGTCTCACGGCGTCAGTTCAGATCATGTGAGTACGAGCTGAGACCTAAAAGGTCAATTTTGGTTTCCAACCATTTAGTGTGATTGACATTTTCTAAAAATCTTGACACTTTACTTGAAATTTCCTTTGAGATGGTACCGAATTCGAACCGAGCGAGGACCATCATGGATTGCTTCATCCAGCATGCTGTTTCTGTACATTGCAACCAATAATCTGAACAAAAAGACAGAAGAAAGTTGTGCAAACAACAGAGAATTGAAGCTAATATTTTTAACATGAACGAATCGATATCGAATTTAAACGCGAAAGACATCAATGAAGATGACCTCTTCTGGGGTAAAAAAGAGTATCAATTGAGTGAATTGGTTGAAATCTTCCATTTACCACAAGTTGTGAAGGTGACATGTGGCTTTGACGAGGGAGATGAAGGAACCGCACTTGGATGGGGACAAGTCCTGACAATCCACAGTTTGAAGACGACCGAGACTGTGCTGGCGAAAGATACGCAAGGTAGAGATGTGTATTTGCCAGTCAAATGTCCACAGAAAGTTGAATTCCGACCCAACGATATGACAAATGATTTTTCTACTGTTCGTGAACTTAGCCAGGCATTCCCAAGCTACACTCGAGTAACACAAGGAATTTACAAGTCCGAGAAGGACAAAGCATTAAACATCGGGGATAAACTAGAACTAAAAGAAATTACAGACAAAGGAGATGTTTTGGTTTGTGAAAACGAGGAGAAAGTCCGACTCTATCTTCCGATGAATCTCGAAGCAGGTTTTCAGCCGCTTTCCGAATGCCGGGAATATTTTCTTGAGGATGTTGTTGCGTGGTACGAGTTGCCTATGCTAGTTCAATTTGTGGACGAACAAGTTCATGGAATCGCCAATTCAAAAGTATATAGTCCCAACCTGGGAGCGCTAAGACTCGAAGACGTTGTTACAAATAAGGAAATTATATGTTCCAGTATTTACGACGACAAGAGATATATGTTGACCATACCAGTTGATTTTAACATCACGGTACTGATAGCAAGTGACGTTATTGAACAAAACAAGGGCTATGTGCGTATTTGCAGATCCCTTAACGACAAAGAGCACATGGACAAGTTACAGGAGTTAGAATCTGAGGACATATACGCACACCCACAAAAAATTCGGGAGTACAAGGGCTTAGAAGTAGTTGCTGCGGTAAAGCCTACCCCACAAACGCCACCCCCTGCTGTTCCACCACGCGCCCGTCGACGTCAAGAAAACTCTAGAAATAAATCTCAACCAAATCAGATAGAATCGTCTACTGCTGCTCTAAAGAACCCATCACAAGCATCCATTAAGGCAGCTGTCTCAGTAAATGTTTCAGGGAAGGGTTATGAAAACATTTACGAGAGTATATTGGACGCTCGTTCAGCCAACGAAACCAAGAGCCAAAAGGATTATAGCTCTGACGCGTTGGAAGAAGGGGAGTACCAATCCATAGGTCTGCCTGGCACAATACCAACAGAGCTAAAACCTATGAACACAAAATACAAACAAAGCCAACATCATTATGCGTCTCTCTTGGACATCAAGCATAGAACAGAATCACACCAAAATAACTATGAAGCACTGCGACCTCAACGGGCTCAAGCCAAGAGTCAAAGTGCAGCCTCGACACAATCCAAGCCCAAGTCAAATAATATCCAGCCAACTCCAGAATTGACACCATCTGGCTCCAATTCACAGAAGCCCCTTTCAACCTCAAAGACGACACCATATATCACCTCATCTCCTAATCACTTTTCAACTGCAGAGCTGCAACAATCTATCTCCACTTCACCCAAGCGCCCTTCAATTCCAGAATCTACACCATCCAACTCCAATCTTTCGCACCTCACCATTGCCGAGGTGTCCGCGTTTCTACGCAGTCATAATTTACAAGGTGTCGTGGAAAGGTTTGAACAGGAACAAGTCGATGGTCGAATGCTCCTGACGTTGGACCAGGAGATGATGAAGGCGCTCGATATGAACGCCTTCCAGGTTAAAAAGCTCTGCATGTTGATTGAAGGATGGAGACCCAAAACGTAACTCTCTGCTGGTAGTATACTGACCGAAACAAATTTATTTAGTATAAACCTAACAAGTGAATAGCACTTTTCGCGTGCTCTGATTGGTTAATAAAAGGTGAATATCCACCATTAGCATATACCAAACTAGTGAATAGTGTTTTGGTTCCCTATCTTGGAATATCCTGCGCTATTCCGAGCTCGCATGAGTGCACACTAATTGACGAAATGGCGTCGAGATTTTGCGAAATAAATACACCAGCCGGTACGTACTATTTTGAAAAAAAGTTATTTTCAGCGATTATATATAATAATGATAATTCACTGATTCGCTAGTTTGGTATATGCTAAAACAATTATTCTCCTCAGTGTCGGTGAGCAGCTATAGTATATTCACCTCGCCGCATTCGCAGCTCGGTGAATATCCCACACTACTCGCCTCTACTTCGGAGAATAATTGTTAACTATTCACCTTTTTCCATTCATGTGTGAAACAAGACAACATGGCATGCGGAGACGTGTGCGTGTCTGTGATTATTTTCGCTCACTTTTTAATCTCAACTGGAAAGAAATTATTTTTAAAAGTGCTATTAATTACTTGTTGGGTTTATACTAAAGTAGTTATTCCCTTTAGTGTCGGTGCCTAGCACTGAATATCTACCTCGCCAAGGCGGCGACTCGGTAAATATCCACCACTAGTAACCTCCACTTCGGGGAATAGTTTTTAATTAGTATTTGCCGAACCAACGAATAGTTCTTTTTGCACGCTCTGATTGGCTAATGAGAATCGTAATATCCAGTGCTTTTCATCTTCGGCCACTCGTGCATGACCACACGTATGTGTGTGACTAACATGTGAAGTAAATTTTCTTTTCTGAAGAAAGTAAAGATCTAATGTTAGTCTTTATTCACTGGTTTGGCAAATACTAAATCAATTATTCTCTTCAGTGTCGGTACCTAACGAAAGATATTCACCTCACCACATTCGGGGCTCGGTGAATATCCCTCACTAGTCTACTCCACTTCAGGGAATAATGATTAATTAAACCGTTAAGATTTGTTGAGCAAAAACAGATTTATCTAGTTGAAACATTTCTGTAGCTGATGGTAAAGTTAATACGAAATGTATGGTGGATGGAGGGGGCGATATGAGAGGGGCGGGGGTGCTCGTTGTACTTTTTAGGGGTTAAAATCGCAGGATTGGTACTGCTTATTAAGGTGTTAAAGATCAAAAGTTACTAATTGTGATCAGTAAGGCACGGCTCCTAGGTGTGCAGTGTGTCGATTTAATAACATTTTCAAATGTTAAATTCGAATGACTTCAGCACTTGGAAATTCCGATAGTTTGTATACTTTTGTTTGGTACCTTTTAGGGGTTCAGTCCAACTTCTTCTAAACTCGGACAAAGTCGGCTGACTGAATTCTGACACTTAGGAATTTTTCGATTATAAAGAAAGGACGAAAAAATATCCCGCATTTTACCAAACAAACATAATTCCTAAAAATTAGGGTACGATCTTCAACTCTGGCGTTCACCAGTGTACTCTGAGTGTAGAAATGAATGCTTGCATGGCTTACCATTCTAGAAAGTAATGCTACACAAAGTAAGGATCCCATTGTGTGTAATGGGGGAGGGGAGGGGAGGGGAGGGGGTCTTTGTCACTCTACAGTTCAATTTTAGACAGTTTTCCCGGTTATTTAAATGGTAACTATTAAACTTGTGTTTTACTGTAAGGGCGCGAATTTAAGCCGTTGATGCTTGACCCTTGACGCTCAAAACTTGATTTTAATACTAGGGATGGAGGATCACTGTTAAGATTGCCATAAAGGTATCAGTCAAATCACATGGCCCACATATTGATCTACGTTTTCCCAAGACGCAACTTTCAGCACACGATGTCCTCATCTCCCATTTTTGACGACCGGTTTCCATTGGCCGGGGGGGGGGGGACTTAAGCGACAACTTAAAAGTTCAGAAAATGAAAGATGGCGAAAAAAAACAGACAGTATATTTTAATTCTAATTTTAATATTAATTTTAATTTTATGTTTTAAAGTTAAAGTTCAAGTTCAAGTTCAAGTTCAAGTTCAAGTTCAAGTTCAAGGTTCGAGTTCGAGTTCGAGTTCGAGTTCGAGTTCGAGTTCGAGTTCGAGTTCAAATTGAATTTGAACTTGAATTTTAGAGACATTAAGAAACAAACATTTCTAGATAATTTAGATATGATGAATTGTAGCTTCAGACGAGAGGGGGCAGCAGACCACACCCCCAAATGGGTCCTTCGAGAAGTCACATGTTCGGGCCTGTTCCCTTGTGGAATAATAATAATAATAATAACGGTTCTTAGTTCACGCATTTTGCACTTGCCTCAATGCGTTTACAATACATAGAGTCTTTAAAATCTAAATATCTAAAAATAAGATCTATCTAGAAATCTCTATCTAAAAAAAAACTATCTAAAAAATCTGTCTAAAAACTCTATCTAAAAGTCTACTGATCTAAAAATCTATCTAATCATAAA
>JANVCJ010052433.1:0-13357 GCA_026413505.1 Epizoanthus ramosus | reverse complement strand
GAACAGGGTAACAGTATATTCTTGGCTGTGCTGAATCAAGAGAGGGTGCTTCCTTTGGGAAATATATGGTATTCTATCCCAAAAACACCTATGTGACTGAAGAAGTGTTAATGAAAAGAAGTTAAAATAATTATGCTACTTGAGGACTGTACCGTACCTTGGCTGGAATCCATTCCAGGCTTGGGTCTGTTTCAATGTGTTCTGTGGTGGACAGTAATTAGGCTGGGATGCCTGTGATGGGGCTGTTTGTCCCCACCCACCCCACGATGGGGTGCTAGATTGTGGTGCAGCCGACTGACCTATAAAAAATTGAAAACCAATTATTTTACTACAGTCTAAACACATGGCGTGTGAGAGTGGTTGGTGCAGTAGGTAACATTTCCGACTCCCAACCAGAAGGTCCCGGGTTCAATCCCTGGCCTTCCCGAGGGTTGAATTTGTGTGACCTTCTTTTGCCACACAATCTGTGGACAGGGACGATAAGCTGTTGGTCTAGTCTCTCGACATCGTATCAGGGGTCTTAAAAGAACCCACGCACTTGTCGATAGGAGTAGGCTAATACCGGTGTTGTGGTCTGTATACTGAGGACACTACTCAACGTCTCAGACAGAACTGTTGTGAACCGCATTAATTTGGCTGACCAATCAAAGTCGGCCATTTTTCTCTCATTCTGTTTCGTACAGTTGTTCAAATCAAAAATGTATACTGGACTTCCTGTGCGCACTATTACATAATTAAAAATTTTTATTCACAACAGTTTTTTGAAAAGTCCACTTCAGACGCTTAACATCTCCAATCACCTCAACGTTATAGGCCAGACAAATGGCAACCAACAGACATATCTTGATAAACTCCATACAGGTAAACTTGGTAAACTGCATACAGAGTTGCATTGCAGCAAGACTATATAGAGGATTCTAATGTTCTTGTGACTTTTGACAGTAAAATAATTCTGTTTCCACATACTTCTCTCGTGCCATAACACCCACTTGCTAAACTGTTTGTATTGTATTTGTACATACATGTATTTTTAATTTGAAGAACGAAAGAAAATCCTTTAGTCTTTACTTGTATCCAGTTTGACTTTCTTCGTGTGGAAAGTTTTGCGATGTTAATAATATAAATGCATCTACCAAGTGTCTTATAATGTATGTTTCGACTAAAAGAGAACCACGTTTTACAGCCTACAACATTACAAAGTTTGTACTTCTTTCGCATTCTAGCAAAGAAATTTGATATATTTTGATCCGTTTGACACAAGACCTCTAAATATACGATTACGTTTCCTTCATCATAACACCAAATTGCCATCGACTTTTTTCTGATTCTTTCTAGGGAAAACCTTACTAGTATGATTTACCTGTGTTAATGAGTTTGAAAACGTGTTACAGTGTCTGTGTGTGCACTGCGAGCAAAATCAGTTCAATTGACAATTTCCCTACAGCTGTACTGCGTTCAAGATTACATCCGGTTGACAAGGATATTAAAACCGAACAGAATTTTGCGTAGTTTATTGCACATTGCGATACCAGAATTTATTGATCTACATAATTTTTCTGTTGTCTCAATCCACGTCTGTTTGACAGCGGTCTAAATCAGTCTAAATTTGCATTTTTTTCGGAATCCATATAAATGACTGATGGTGGTACATGTAGTTCTAGAATGGACTCGTACTCGCGCGTGTGTTTCAACTATAAACAAGAGCAAGCAGGTAGAAATTTCGTAAGTGTGTTTCCGATCCGGGCAAAAATTAACAAAAATAAGTTCACTTACCACCAAAATATTTGCTTCCTTGGAAGACTGCTGGAGCCTGTCTTGACATATCGTAGGCCGATTTTACAAGTTCTATCGAACCTGAGACGATCCGAGCAAGTATATCGTAGAGAGAATTCACTTTGCAGGTCGCGCACCCGGTAAAAGCACAGACATCATCCTCTCCGCGATGAAATTGGTGGCGTTCTCCTCAAAATCTTGAGGGAAAACTTCACCACAAGGCAGAGGAACTCATGTCTTTTTAGTGCCAACTCATGGTTGAAAGATTTTTAGTGATGACTCGACTTTTAACCTTGATTTTTGAATATTATTTTTTGCTTGTTCGAGAAGTGGAAATCGAAGATTTTAGCAATGCCACGTCAGTTGGCGCATCTGCTTGTGACAGATACCGCTGGCAACATGGTAATCTTAACCGGAAGTTGAAAATCAGCTCTTTTTTAAAAAACCGGAAGCAAGATATTCTTTGATGACATGACACGCAAAAACCGGATAGAATTTCTCACGACCTCTTTACATGTCTTTATAATAGGACTTCTGCACAAACCATGTAAAATAGAAACACGATTTCAAGATGTTATAAAAGTTAGAATTACCGCAAATAAAAAGTTGATAATTGTACAGTCGAGAACACACATTCTATATTTTGGTCTCTATCGGTTCAAAGCCGCATTCTTTGTAAAATGAATTCGTCTCGAAGAAACGTGCTTGTCAAAACACTTTTGACTGAGAGTGAGATTGCGCTTGGAAAATTACAACTATATTTCTTGACACTTACTGACTTGGAAGTGAAACAGGTTTAGCTACAGTTGTTGTGGCTGATCTGTCGAGAGTAACATATATAAAGTAATAAACCAAATATAATAACAATACAATGGGTCAATGCCCTCGGTATCGATCCGGATCGGATAGGGCCTTCAATAATGAATATACATTTAATACATGTCTAGTAAAAATGGTTCAAGCCTTCGGTTGCATATCCCAATCTAAAGATTCTGTCTTTATACTGAAAACGATCTCGCTTCGAACCAACACCGAAAGCTAGCCAGTCAGGCTTGATAGCCTCTCATAGAAAGAAACATCGACGTGGACAAGCAGAGTAGCAGACAACGGGTCATTCTTACCTATAAACTTACCGGTATTTTCCACTTCCAGTTCCATTGTCCTCTCGGCCCAAACAGAAACAAACTCCTTTAACTTCATCCATTCCCCTGAATCGCTGGTATTCCATAAACCATTGCTTGTTAAACGAAAGACAAGTAATAGGACGAACGTAACTTCAGCAAGACTATGTTATGGGCATCGTCATAATTCGGGGAACAGATCCGTGGTTATAAATCCGCTCTTAATAGTATTTTTCACGCATGTGTATTAAAAACTCCACTGGATATGATATTCTATCGCTGCTGGATCACTGCTATCAGGTTTGCCACGTGTCAGCATGCGTGGGGGAGGGGTGGTCCAGCGTTTGATCCCGCTTCGCTTTTCATTATCACAAATAGAAATGTAGAAATGTAATATAATAATGGTATTGCCTTTTTAATTTCCCCCATTCCATATCTATGTGAATCAACTAACCGCACCATATTTTTTATTATAGTAAATCAAGACATGGTATATCGCAAATGCTGCAATTGGATTGGTTCCTCAACTCACCAAGTAATATCATTATCCCCGGAGATATTGCGAGAGCATTGAAGATGGCGATATCCTGATTTTTCGAAACTTAATGAAAATAATAATAATAATAATAATATATTTAAGCATTCTACTAAGTTTCAATTCTGTACATCGAGTGGAAGAAAAAATATCAGTTACATATACATGTTATAAAATCGAAATACATTCATACATTCTAAGGTAATAAATGCTAACTAAAACTCTATTTACAATTAAATACATTAAATTAAAACATTGTGTTTATTTATTATAAAACTCGGCGAAGCACCTCGTTGGCTCAGTACCAGCTCATATAAAACGCAGCTTCATCGAATAACTGTGTAATATTACTACATAGAATGAAACTTTGGGGAAAATGTTTATTTTCCTGAAATGTGAACTGAATTTTGCGGTGTTTAATTTTTTTGGGATTTGGAATGGCGAGACGTTTGTACTGAAATGCTTGGTATCCTCTTGGTATGTACTACAAGAACTTTACAAAGACCGCCTAAACGTTTTGCAATTTTTATACGTTTTTTAAAAGTTGTTTAATTATTGGTAGGAATATACTGAAATCAACAGGTACTAAAACCAAAACTAAAATTAAAACTTCCTTCTTTCTTGAAGTGAAGAAAACTCAGATGCGCGAATTTTTTACGGTATATGGCGAAGTTTTTTTTTATGTATCTTGTTTTTGCGATTATAAATAACGCTTAAAATGAAAATTATCTTTTGTTCAAGACAAAAAGACAGACATACAGGCAGGCAAACTGACAGACAAATCCGTAGTCACTACTAACTTTTTTGCCGACTCCGCACTGCTGATGTGTGGACTCCAAATAAAAAAAAATAATTATAGCAAAAATAAAAACGAAAAATAATATAAAAAATGAAAATAAAAATAAATAAAATAAAATTTAAAATATTATGCTCGTCGTTCGCGTTAATAGCCCTTCGTGTGGTCAGAAAACAAAGTAATATCAAAATACAATAATAATAATAATAATAATACAAAAACTTATATGGCGCCTATACATAAAGGTTCTAAGCGCCTTACATTAGATAAGGAGAAAAAATATATATCGAAATGGTCCAAAAAAAAAAAAAATTAAAGATTGTATGCTATTCTAAATAGATGAGTCTTGAGTTTCGATTTAAAAGAAGTGATACTATTATTACTATTACTGCTACTACTACTAGTAGTTGTAATTTTTTGTTTACATTGAACATCAATGTCAAAGTAATGTTATATTCACAAATAAGCATACACATATATTTGTATAATTTAAGTACTTGCCTGACAATCATATTCCAATCCCAATTGTGAACAAACAAGTAGAAGACATACATTTTAGATGTAATGTCAGTCTACATATAATATTGTACATATTGTATGTATTGTACCACTGGCGAAATCTTGTATAGGACAAGCTGCCTTCATTTTCCACATTTCAGAAGTCAACGTTGTCCACAATTTAGGAGCTGCTTTGTTTATTTTGATCCAACAAGTTTAAAAAATATACCCCATGCTAATATATATTTTTATTTTCATAGGAGTTTTATTTCATATGAGTCTTTATAATTATATATATTAGACTTTTCTGGGGGAATAGCTATTATAAATATCTCTAGGTATCTTTATCTTGAATAATTTATATGTATACATGTATAGTTTATTGTGATATTTTGTTGGCAAAACGAAAGAACAAATTTGTTATGTACACTGAATAATATTATGCTGTGAAGTCCAAAACTATTACAAAAATGAGAATGGAGCAAAACTATCTCCCCACTTCGATAGACATGAGCCAGCCAGCTTGGATTGTGATGTCAGTGAGTTGCCATTCCAGGCAATGGAGACTGACAGTCAACCTGTCATAGAAACAAGATGACGAGGGGCCTGATAACAGCAACTCACTGACATGCAATATTATTATTATGATTACTACTGTTATTATTATTAAAATGTTATTATTATTGCTGGATCAGAGACTATGGAACATTATTATCATAAACAGTATGAAAATATGAAGCATGTTCTATGGTGTACCAACTAATATAATATTTGAGACACCCAGTTACAGTTTAGTCTTTGGCTACACGCTACAGCAGATAGGTTTGTGCAGGCACAAAACCCACATGACTTGTACAGACTAGTTCCTTACTTACAACAGACAACAAGGTTGCAATTTCAACATGATTTTTGTGCCAAAATGATACAGATTTTGACAAGTTTGTTGGTCAATCACTATTGTGTTTACCGGCTAAATCTCTATTATATATATGTAGGACTATTTAGCCACACAGTTGCAGTGATTTAGTGGTTTATTTTTATCAGGGGGGAATGATTGTACGTAGTGAGAATGTTTTCAAAGTTACGTGTAACAATAACTGGCAGCAGTCCATCTCGAGAGATAATGGACAATAGCACCACAGAGTTTACAGTTTGCACTTCTGGGAATGGCTGAGTTTGCCAATTCTAGAATGACAATCCGGACCACAGTTGTTGCACACAAATTCTGACTCTGGCTGCATCGATGATCAATGCATGCTCCTTTCACCTGGCTTGCATTTCAGCTAAATTTACACGTCTCATATGTTTTGCCTTCTCCGCTCCGATACACCCACATTATGTCCCATTGGAATCTTACAGATTAACAAAGTTGATTTATGGGTATGTAGGTCTACACATTGGCAAGTTCCAGGCACATAATGTTCACCATAATTATATTTTCTGGTCAGTTAACAAATTTACAATTATAGCTTTCTGTGGTATGTAGCTTTGACTAATATGTGTATGCCATACTTTTCATCCTTATGTGGTCAAAATGTTGTGGATTCACTGTAAAGTGCCAGACGAATGACTCTACAATGAATTTTGACCATGAGATGATGAAAAGAAGCAGAATATTTTATAAGAGTACATACCATGGAAAGCTGTCGTAAATTTGCTTAAATTACAACAGGGAACTAAAATAGTCAGCCTACCGGCATTTTACTAGTGATAAATATAGAAATGATTTAGCTTGGGAAACCACATATGCAGTGACTTTTGTTGACATTATGGCTTTCATCCAATCAGAAACTGAGAATCATTTATATTGGCAGGTTGTAAAGTGTCTGTCTAACTTGTGTGTTGTTGATCTCCCAACCACACATGTATGAGTACTAATCTTGTTTTACAGAGGTGTTTTTTTTTGCACAGCAATACAATTTCCTCTTTTGAAAATGTCGATTGCTCGTACTTGAATTGCCAGGCATTGTTGCCTTGCGTAACAGTGTAGATTTTTTTAGATTTATATTGGCTATTTCAGTGTTCACCATTTAATTTGCAGTGTATTCCCAACATTGCCTAAGGGCCAGAACTCTGGTGATAGTATTCTGAGTCTAAAGTTAAACAAAGGAAGAATAAAAGTATAGTAAATGCTTGCTGTCAACCTAGCACTCGGTTATACTCTAGTGGTAGTCAGATAGCACAGTACTGGTCATTCTGAGTCAGGTTTTAGTGAAACCAGATGATTGCAACATTTTATGGTATATATAGTTACGGTTTTTGGTGAGAAAAGAGGAACTTGCATAATGTAAATGATTTACTTGGAACAGGAAAAAACATATTAAGTTCTTGAATACTAATTCATTGGGTTGTCTTAAATAGTAACAAGACTTGTAAGAAATATGTATACTAAACACTCAATGTTTGAAAAGGCATATTCGAACTATGGAACCACATTTTATTCAGCCGGTTTAAATGACTGCATTTGCTTGTCTGATTATTTAAGTACAACATTTCTAGAAAGATTGAAAGGTGATGTACACTTTTCAAGGATGTTTCGTGATGAGGAAGAGATACTTGCCTTCTACTGATTAGCTAGTACAGTGACGTTGTTGTCATGAGAAGATAAGATCCATATTTATAATCAACTGAGTGTGTTATTAAATGTTCTTTAAAATTTGATTTATTACAGGGATGTAAAACAGTATATATATATCTTCCTAGTATTCATTGCTATCAAATAGATAATCTTTGGCCAATTTCTACACCTGCACCTTGGATGGTGTATTGTATTTTTCATCTGTTGATTGCATGAGTGGTATAAATATTTGACCTACAGATTAAGTTGTTTGATTTCTGGGAAAAATATCATGTTCATATGTAACATTATTGTCAGTGTTGTATGTTCTTACTTGAGCACGAGTACAGATTAGTACGTATTTTTATTAGTACTTTATGATAAATTACCACATTTACTCAAGTAAGCAGCACCCTCAGATATGTGCCACCATCAAACAAGCACCACATATGACTGCGATTATACTAATAATAACTCCCTTTGAGTACAAGCCACACCCCTCCACAAAGGAACACGTATTCGAAGCACTTGCATGCTATCTAGAGTGGTGCATATTTGGACATTGTAAATCAAATATGAAAACAAAGCAATTTTTTAAAACAGTGAAAACTTATTCTCATGTATAAAGGTATAACTTGTTGTTTCTGAATTCCGCGCTGCAATAAGTTGACTCAACAACTGTAATGCGGTGCGGGTGTAGCAGAGCAGTCACTTGTATGCTTAGCCCATTTAATTCCATAACAATACACGACAACTGAATTCAAAGACGTAAAGCTGAGAGAGGAAAAACTTATAGTTTCCTCTCCAAAAGTAGTCAACAATGAGTGATTCAAATTGATCACTTTGCTTAAAAACCAATATGCAAACTACGTACAATCTCTCACCATTTCACTTGACAATGCAACAATCAACACACTCACAGGGGAATTCAGGAAACCATTTCTCTAGCTCTTTGGCATTCTGCTTTGCTTCATTTAGCTGCAGATTAATGAACCATCATCATTTTAGAATAAAGCAACTATTGTTTTATTCTTGAAAAAATGTTATAATGAGAAAATACGCAGCACCATCAAATAAGCACCACTCTGAAATTAGTGCCGCATCAAAAACTCTGAAAATTTAATGAGGCTCCCCAGGGGGTTAATGCGAGAGGCGACATTGCTTCAAAACAGGCGACAAATGCGTAGGAAATCAACGACAAGCAACAGGCGATTACTGAGAACAACTCAAAAAAGCAACAGCGACATTTAGTCACAGTTGGTGACAACACAACATCAACACCACCCTGGACGGCATCTCTAATAAGCTTGCAGCTTATTTGAGTAAATATGGTATTTTTTTAATAATTCTTTTATTATTATATTATTACTACTAGATGTTTTCCATGAGCGTAGCATAGTTCAGTTGGTAGAACATCAGTATCACATGCAGGAGGTTGGGAGTTCGAGTCCAGACTGGACCAACACGCACAATCTAAAAATAACTGAGAAGGTGCTGCCTTTGCTTTAAAGTCTAGAAATGATTAGACCTTCATGAATATCTTCTCAGATAAGGACATTAAACCATTGGCCCTCAGAGACTTTGTCAACTGGGTTGTGAAACCTGTAAAGGCTCTTCATCCATGACAGATCTAGAGATTGGGTTGAAGCAATAAACACAGTCAAGTAAAAACATAATATAGTTTACAATACCCAACATTTTAACGTGAAACAAAACATGAATGATTGGCCCTTATTCATCACACTTTTGAATTAGATGCAGCTGACAGTGTACATGTACATTATTACAAGACGTATATGTCCAAAAGGAACATACCATGGTACAATTAGCATAGCATAGCATAGCATAGCATGGCATGGCATAGCATAGCATAGCGTTCCATAACATGTACCATACCATGTATACCATACAATACCCTACCATACCATGCCATGCTATACCATACTGTACTGTACTATACCATACCATACCATACTGATGCCATACCATACTGATACCATACAGTACAGCACAATACAGCAGAATTCAATATTTTTATTGTCCAGTCTTGCAAGAGGCAAATACCAATGATTCTATATAGCTTTAAGAGTAGTGATCCATTTCCCCACAAATGAGTGACTGTAGCACAGTGGGTAATTAAGACGTATATGGCCAGTAAATGATCCCATTTCCCCAGTGACTCATGTCTTTTACTGTCTCTTCTGCCTGAGATTTCCATGATTTTAGTTTGTTGGATTCTCCTTGTAAACTCAGCCCCTAGCCAAGCATGTCCAGCAGTCTCCTTATCTCACCATTTCTTGTAAAAGTTTACCCAGCAATTTATAGACACCTTCTGGAAAATTCAGCTAGATGAAAGGCACAGATAATACAAAAACTGCTCTCATTTGTGTCTGCTATCTGGCTCATCTTGCGAGAAGGTAGTTACCACCTCAATGGGGTAAGGATGGGACCTTTGGGCTTGCATCTGTTTTTGTGGTGACTGTTGTCATGGTGATAGTTGACATGGTTACTGTTACCAAGGCAAATGGCAGCACATTAACCAACTAAGTCAGGTAGCGCCAACAGTAAGGCACAGTTGATCGCAGCAGCTTGTTTTTTTTAGAAAAATGCCCATAGGGTGACATTCTGTGGGGTCCTTGTGTTGTGACTGACCTTGTACTGCCAACTGGTCCTGGGATAGTGACTAGGAGTGTGTTGTCACCTGAAAATGTGCACTTCAGCCCTATTCGGCCTTCTGTTGCGTTGCTTAACCACCTGCTATTGGGTGACTTTTTCAGTGTCCGTATGGGTGCACTAGCTCTCTGGAGTGGCCTGTAGGAGTCACTTGAATGGCAGAGGTTACCGTTGGATGTGATTGACTCAAAAGTCATGAGGATGCAAAAAGGTGGGTTTGTATTAGGTTATTTATGGCTACAGCTGGTACATTAATTAAGGTCTTGGATATTAATTTGAGGCAACTCAGAGTGCACCCTCTTTAACATTGCAGGGGTGGCTTGTATAGAGTCTGATATCAAATATGACATTAATTAAATAGTGAAAATATTGCAAGGCAGTATATTTTGAAGCTGTCACATGTTTGGGGGCAGGTTACGCCACCTATGAGCTTGTCGATGTGAACGTGTGTCAGTTATGTTTAGAGGAGAGCTTCAAAATATTATGGTGTGAGTGCACAATTTACTGACCACCTTCTGGAAAATTCAGTTCGATATATATTATTTTATTATTCAGTAAGCCATGAATTACCAGAATTTATGCGTGGAATAAAAGTGAAAATCCACATGCGATTAAATATCGTATTTAATCACATGTGAAAAATAGCTGTAGCACTCTCTAGTCATTTAAAAGCCACAGCCACGTAGTAACCCTAGTGCGTCAGTAGACATCTAACTTGCGATCGTTTCCGAAGATTTTCCAAAGATTTCCGAAATATGTTAAAAAAATACTTTTCCGAGCATTTTCGACCATTTCCGAAAAGATTCCGAAAATTACCGATGTTTTCCGAAGATTTCCCGAAGATTTTCCGACGATTTTCGACATTTGTGATGGCCTAGTGAATAATAAACAGAATATTACATGGCCGCGTGGAGAAAGTATGCTGAAGATATTATTAACACTCAAAGATAAAAATCGTATCTCCTTTGCGCCATGTAATATCCTCTATTTATTTGATCAAAACAACATACAAGCAGTATTATTAATACAACCAGAAATATCGGGCCTTCTGCTGTCAGCAGTCGTACACAAAATCAAATAAGATAAGATCAGCTAGATATGCAAAGAAAAGATTTTTTAAAATCTGCAACTTACAACAGATTACATTGTAATACAATGATCTCTTGTAAAACAAAAATCAAAAACTGAACACAATTTCAGTAACACTGCAAATACTTCAGAAAATATCATTTATTCAGTTTCTTGAAATTACCCGCGCCCCGCTGGTGAGTTTGTTTACAAACATTTAAGGGCGGATGCGTGTCTCGGATTCTATGGTCCGAGGTATGTTTTCAATTCTTGATTTTTTGGACAAAAGCTTTCTTGTTTAGTATCTTTTGGCTTGAGAAAGATGACACACATTAATTCAGCGATTCAAACCTACATTCGACATAGGAAATGGTAATAAAACTCTTCTCGGTAGAAGCGAATGTCCCGTTTGACTTAATGATATTAATAATGTTGATAACGATATTTATTCATATAGCACAAATTTCAATCTGCTCGTTCTAACTCGCACGTTGAAGGCGACACAATATTTTGGGGAACTAACAAACGCAAACTTTGCACGCAGGCGACTAAAAGAACACAAAAGCACTGTCGACAAAAATCAAATTGAGAAATTTCCCCTTTCGGAACGTAACAAGAAGTGTGGCCAGCACATTTCTTGGTTGTCTACCGGGCATAAGTTGTGACAACTTGTGCTGGATGGCACCAACGCCATGGAAGATCAATGATTCCAAAAATCCACTCAACAGTAATGATGGGGCGGGCCCTTCTTCCAAAGGAATACTTACATTTGATTAGTAAAGAAAAGTAGCTTTGTCCATTTATATGCAAAACTCTATGTATATTCGCTTTCTTTGTTTCTTTAGCTTTTAAAGAGCCCTAAAGATCATTTGGAAACTGAGACGGAGACGCGCATCCAACACGACATCAAGTTCAAGGTATAAAACTCTTGCTTCTGTTTTTTGCACTAATTACTTCGGGGTCTGAATTTCCAAATATACACTTATTACAAAATTCCTTAAGATTCCTCAAAGACAGCAATCGGAGAAGGGTGATCTATGCTGTCGAAAATGGTTCACATATAAAATTCAATGCAGCAATAATGTACCAAGCCGCGTCTTGAAGTTTTGATTCTCGAATGTATTTCAAAACAAATTTCTCTACAAGGCTTAGGAACTTCATAAAGAATGCCGAATGTGTTACCGACACATTATTACAGAAATGTTGATTGCTTAGATAAAGGATCTAATTAACTTTCTACGTCAACCAAAATGGATGGGCGCGGGCGGCTTGATATCTTTAGTTCAACGTTGAATTGTTCCAGGCACTTTAAAATGGCGGGCACACGTTATCACAAGTTTCAATATTTTGCAATGTTTAAAACATTTTTGTGACAGTGCTTTTGTCAAAATAAGTGTAATTTTTGCAGTGTAAGTAACAGCGCTTTTGGCGCGGACGACATACGTGTTTAGATTAGGAAAAACCTCAGTTTTAGAATTCAATATCCTTACGGAAACATTGTGTGTCTATACTACAAAGAAATGTGTACGGTATTGGATATTTTGGAGTTCACGATACACATCCGTTATTTGCTGCTTCCGACGAAGTTTCAAATGAGACATCTTCCATGATAAATAAAATATATGATTGCCAATTGCTAGAATTATTGAGTTGCAGTTTAGCTAACAAAAGCTAATTAGTAGTTTGTTGTCAGCCCGAAATTTGATAATGGAAATTTTAATCCATTTCATTCATAATAATGTCGTTATTATTACCATACTGTTAACATCATGATGTGCGTTTTTTCTTCAAAAAGAAGTCTAAAATATTGGTCTTTTACACTGGAGCACCGCGAATAGGTCTTGTCTTCGTTATTTTAAAAAATATTGTATGCGCATTTTTTTCTTTCTTGTTGACCTAAATCAAACGAATTTTAATCTTCCGATAATGTTTGGCGATTTCACTAATTTAAGAGGCGGTATTTTACAAATATTGAATGAGGGAAGCGTTTGATGTCGAAGCCAACTGGCCGGCGCAGACGAGAATCTAATAGTCTTATAACTAATGAATTTGTCCGGCTATTTTGTTCCAGCATTGAACATAAATTTAGATCAGATAACCTTTTCGTTGAAACTCATAGTTTAGCTTCAATATTGATATAATTATATATCTAAATTTAAAGGAATAATGCACAACAATACGTAAGTCAGTGTACGTTCTGTCGTTAAAAACCGCGTAAACTTTTGTTCTTAATTTATAAATACTAGTACATTGGTTAATTG
Organism: Epizoanthus ramosus; assembly: GCA_026413505.1. Taxonomy (NCBI): domain Eukaryota; kingdom Metazoa; phylum Cnidaria; class Anthozoa; order Zoantharia; family Epizoanthidae; genus Epizoanthus; species Epizoanthus ramosus. The sequence goes on along the minus strand of JANVCJ010052433.1, from coordinate 75 downwards.
TATTAATAAAAACATCTTAATAACCGAGTGCGAGGTCTGTCCGGGAGAATATTTTGCCCGAGGTCTTTCATTGTT
>JANVCJ010052322.1:979-13360 GCA_026413505.1 Epizoanthus ramosus | reverse complement strand
CCTGCCAGTTGGAAAGGGCGTGGTAGGAGCCACAAAATAGTCAAATTTCAATGCTCAATTAAGAGACGAATATTAGATGAAATCAATTTTTTCTTTTAGTCAGTCGAATTATCTGGCATTAAAGTTAGAGAATCCACGAAAAAATGTTACAGGTCTATATACACTTTAACAGTGCCACGGGCCCGCAGCAAATGGCTAAAGCTGCTGCGATTTCCTAGTCAATGTTTCCTTTTGTTGTTGTTGTTTTTCTTTATCAAATTTGTGTTGAGGCGTACCTAATAAATAAATAAAAAGTGCACCTTGCTTGTCTGATTTCATCCGCGACTATAAACACTACCATAGTACACCTTTCATGTCCAATTTCAATTTGCCACTGTTTCCACTACCACAGTGCACCTACCATGTCAAAGCTCTTCTGCCACTGTTAACATTACCACTGCATGTGCACCTTCCATGTTAAATTCCATCTGCCATTGCTAACACTACTACAATGCAACTTTGATGTCAAACTCCATCTGCCTCTGTTAGCACTACCACAGTCAGTGCACCTTCCATGTGACATGCCATCTGCCATTGCTAAAACTACGACAGGTAGTTTATACGTAAACTTGGGCTGTCGACTGTATCACGAAGAACGAGGCATCACAGAGTAGTGCGAAACTGCGAGCATCATTGTTGCACAATGGCAGGTAATATTCGCAGCTTGTTAGGCACTGTCGTGTTGCCCAAACTATCCTTACTTTTTCTTCAACTACGAAATTTTTGGACTTATAATTTTCGAGCGATAAACGTCGCATGTTTTTTGGTACATTTCGAACAGTAATATTCTCAAACTCATTAATAATTCATCAAACAAACACAATAGAAAACCAATACCGTGATGTGCTTTGATATGTGATGAAAAACTCTGGGTTTTGCAAACGTTAACTCTCAACCAAATGTTAAATTGTTCGAGAATCTATATCAAACACTCGATTGAGTGTTTTATCAAATATCAAAAACACCTCGAACTTGTGTTAAAAAAAACTCCGCTACTCGCCGTTTTTCACCTTTGTTCTCGATATTTGATATGCGATGAAACACTCCTTCTCGTGTTTGATATATTAAATCTAAGATGATACAACGTGTAAATGTTAAAGTTATTGCAAACAGTTACGTTTAGCCAGTTCAGTTTGAACGCAACAAACTACACATCATGATCTCACCAAAAACAAACCAACGTGAAGAGTGCGCGAACAAAGACGAACGCGGTTGTACATTTAATCTTCGATCAGGTATATTGTGTCTCAAATTTGTTATCCCAGCGAATGGGGTCATATCGTCGACCGTTTCCATAAACCTTATTGTAAAATGCTTAAAACTGCAGTAAACTGCACAATATACATAATCGAAAATGTTTGGATGGTAAAATGCTCGGACTGTGACTTTGTTCGGACGGAAAATGTTCGGGCATTTTTTATTGTCCGAGAGTTTATTCGTGCGAAAATGTTCGTGATAAAAGAAAAACAAACATGGAATCTGTTCAGTGCAACAGTGTCGACAAAGGACACTTGACAATTTATTGTCTTTGCTAAATCTGTCACTGCTACACAGTAGCAAATTCTATCGTTCTTTTGAATATCTCTATGGTATAGAATAAATACTGCATTTCTGTGGCAATAACATGCACACGCTAAGAAAGTCCTTGGCGCTGAACTGCAAGTACTGGCAACAGCAACAGCAAGACGTTGTGCTGTAGGTAGCAATCATGTTAGGCCACACGTAGACTAGGTGAACCTATCTTAATGATAGTATCGGTGCCTGAGTACATTTGTTGCCACTGGGCACTACTTATCACAACTAATTGGCCATACAAAAAAAAAGATGGCGACTAATACATTTACCCATAATTCCTAGCGCAAGAAAACCCTAAAAACAGTCATAAAAATGTACTGAAAAGTCCTAAAAACTTCAAACTTAGCATTTACAATGCTTTTAGTACAGGACGAATTTCGCAAAAATAAATGGTTTTCTATGTGCCTATTCGTTGTGTTAGGTTTGTAAGGTATTGTGGTTGAATGTACAGCCGCCATCTTTTTTAGTACAGTCAATTACCGTTTCTTCTACCTGCAGGCACTACATTGATAATGAAATTTGTGATATCACTCTACAACGCTGAATTTAAGAAGTATTGAATTTTCTAGACTAGTCAATTTGATATGATCAGGTTTTCTTTGCACATAATATTTCGTGAAAAATTTTAAAGTTAAGGGTGGCAGCACGACCTAATAACGTTTGCCTTCCATTTCTCAACCTGTAGGCGATACACTCGCACTAAGCACAACGTATATGTCCTAAACAGAACAAGCAAATCCAGATGAGTAGGTTATGCTCGCTCAAATGCGAATGTGCTCTCAATCCAGTTCACCCTGGGAGCAAAATGATGCTCCTTCGCCATATTTTGTGTTATTAACTCATCTAAATCTTTAAACTTCCCCACATTGGACTGGAACAAGAACAAATTTGCACTAGTAAAAAGAGCGAGAAAAAAGCTCTGGCACATTTGGGAATTTTTACAGTGTTTAAAAGCCAACAGAACAGTTTCTTATTATTCCAGAATAATAATAATAATAATAATAATAATAATAATAATAATAATAATAATAATAATAACAACAACAACAACAATAACAAATAACAACAAATAAACGATATAGTTAAGAGCAACTATGACAACTCCTCTACACTCGAAATGTACTAATTTAACCTTTCTTATCACATATTTCCCGAATTAATTATATAGATTAATTATGCGTCTTACCACATACTTCTTGAATTAATTTATATATAGATTAATTATGCATACGCATAGTTGGCATCAGCCGAATTCTCATACAACAAAGAACAAAAGCGTTATTACCAGTTCGAAACAAATGGTTGGATCAAAAACAGTTCACTAGATGATCATCTGAAAGTTAAATCAGAAATGGTGTTCTAAAAATCAAATCATATCGCAATTGCCAATAAGTTCCAAAAGCTACCTGCAAACAGTAACAGTAATTTTGCTCTTTTCCACAAAAGGCAAAAGCCGCAATTATGAACATTGTTGTAGGTTGGTAGGTAGATAATAACTGAGTATTTATGGTAAAGCCATCCCTATTAATCGAGTAGACACTGTGCCTGTACTGTACAAGCACTGTACCTATACTAAGCAAACATTGTACCTATATGGTGAAAACAAGCTGAAATTAGAAAAACTAATGCGACTTCTATTTCATGTCGGTAATCTGAAGTCTCTAAGGCTATGTAATATTACATGAACACTGTAGACGTACACGAATCAGTCATGCTTTGATTCATCACAATAAATGAAATTTTGCTTTAAAACATTTTGAAACTGATATTCAGCATTACTTTAAAATGTGGCTGAAGAGTGTGTAAAAGGTACAAAGAAGAATTGAAAAGTGATAAGAATATGAATTCTTATACGGTCTACCTGCTGCTAAAACAACTGCAGAAAACCACAGTTCTATACTTTTTACTCATAATTTCCCATCTTTACGCAGAATACACAATTAGATAAACCGGTGAACAAAACTTATAACTAAACTTTAATAGTTGTGATTAAGTAACTGTTAGTGGCAGTGTGCGCCACGTAACCGAAATGAGGTGCAATTTATACATTAAAATAATATAAAGGTGTTGTTACACGATTTGACTTCAGCGATATATATTACAATATGCACAACCTTTAATGCATGTAGTGCAACATGTTGTCGGAATTGAGGTTTTGTTGAGATTTGTCGGTAATATTAGACAGTAACATTGAAAAACCAAATTTTCACAGATTAAGTTCCTGATTCTGAAAATAAACTTCTTTGGATTTCAAACTGGAAGACCTTTGTGCAGCAAGCTATCAAAAATTTCAGATTTCAATTCCACCACCTTTGTTCGGTAAGGTCACAAGTAGTGCGACCCAGGCTCCCGGCGTTGTGCATGTTGTTGTTTGGCTGGCGAGGCAGTATGGTTGAAAATCAAGCATTTATGCTTGAACAAGAACATGGCACCTGATCGAGCAAGGAAGGATAGGATCAATCAAGTAGTGAACAGGAAATTTTCTGTCTATTAAGATTGAATAAGAGCGACTGGTCCACCCTTTACAGACTCTGAAACTTAATATTTTCAGTAGATGATCCCCTTAATATTGTCCTACAAATCTGCATGTAACATCACCTTTAAAGCTGCTAGCAGCTAACCTCTAACCAATAATTATCTCTTTATTATCTATTTCATAATATTGTTATTTCGAATCTATGATCATACCATACACAGTATGGATAATTGCTATTTGGTCGTAGAACCAGCCTACCACCATGGAAACAATGTATGAGTAATTATTACCAACGAGTTACTTCACCATTAACAACTAACTCTTGCACAACTCTGTATTTTTGGTCTGAAGGATTCATAGTCAAACTCGGGCTGTGATGTCTCTCCATCACTTTCCGCCTCAAATAAAGACCTGCTGCTGCTTCCTGGCGCTGACGTCTGCAGTACTGCATTCTTGGCCATGGGGACGTCCCGTTCGACTCCCTCAGCGCTTTCCAATGTAGCAGAATTGATAACTTTATTTTCTTCGCTCTGTTTTCCACTCTCTCTGTCAGCTTTATCTTTATCTTTATCTTCAACTTCCTTTTCTCTACTTTCCTTCACTTCTGGTACACCTTTTACTTCACTGTTAGTGGAATTCAATATTTGCTGTGTTCTCTGTTCATCTTCATCTACCACATTTACTTCAAAGTCTTTCTCCTCATCAGAACCATCAATGTCAACATCTTCATCTTCCAGTGCAGATTCAGTTGTGTCAGACTGAATATTTGAAGAATCTTCCAATGGATTTGGTGCTTCGCTCTTAATGGGACTAAAGGTTGTCTGTGTCGCAACGGAAATAGGTGATACCTGACCTCCATTTCCCACTGAGGCCAACGTAGTGATGGGTAGCGGCACAGTTGTACCAGATGTCTCCTCTTCTTGTGCTTTACCACCTTTCACCTGTGCACGGAGATCCTGCTGCAACTTCTCGAGCTTCTCCTTCAGGGAAGTGTTGCCAAGCTTGAGCGAGTTTCTCTCAGCCTCAAACTGCCGTTCATGCTTCTTGAGTGTCTGAAAATAAATATTTCCATTAATATCGAAAGATGTCTCTACCATGCTCCCTGTTTATATGAAGTTAGTGGGTCAATTGATGATCGTACTTGTAACATTTTAAGGAAGATTACTGAAACGTTCAGCCAAGGCTACCATAACTAAATACTTAGGGCCTCCACAGACTAGGCATTTAGTTGTTGACAACTATTTTTGATCAACAACAAAAAGTTATCAAATACTATATGTGACCGATGAAAGCATTCCACACACTGGGGCGACAGTTGTTGACAACAAAATCATTTCCACGATAACCTGGCAACTAACACTACTGGGCATGCTCAGTAACGACTTTGCCACTGACCACAAGCAACGCAGATACAACAAACTAGGGGTTGTTATCGACAACTAAAAAATCAATGTCCACACACGAGAAAAAAACGTCAAATGCGTAGCTATCGAAAACTAAAATTTTGTTATCGACAATCGAGATTTTAAAAAGGGAAACTGCAAAGTTGTCGACAACTGAAAATTTTTGCATTTAGTTGTCGACAATTCGTTTCACACATTGCAGTTTTTGTTGTCGACAAGCTTTAGTTTTTGATGAAAATTAGTTGTCGACAACAAATTGTCTAGTCTGTGGAGACCTTAAGTGTGCCAGCTCTACTTCCATTACTGACTTGGCGCTTTGGAATTTTGTGGTTGTGGCGGTTAGAGTGATGTCAACAGTTTTGATCAGTTTTGAACACTGGCTCTGACTTTTCCAATGGCTGAAACTATATCTTACTATCTGGTGTACTACAGCACCAGTTGAGCATGGAACAACATACTGGACTGATTAGCTGTAATTATCAAGTGATTAGTGACGTTATATTATTCACTAATTATCCATGTGACTTCATAAATGCAACAATATCCCGCAAGACTAATTTATATAAAGCAAATACATGATATTTTGTTCGTAATCTTGAACGGAAAATTTAAAAACGTTGAAAACTCAAGTTTACGATGTGGAGTAAAGTTTGAAACCTATTTTGATGAGAGTTACAATAATATTAATTATAATACAATATACAACATTAAATGTGATCAAAAGAACAGTGACAATTATGAAGGTTGTTCAAAAAAACAGAGAACAAATGTTATAGCAATTATTTTGCCATGAATGCATTTTTTTTTCAGAATTTGATCTACACATTGTTATCAAAGCACAAACATGCATTTTATCCACACGAACTTCTTGAACTGCATGATCCCATAATGCACAATAATGATACATCCATGCTTTAAAAACGTTAAAGTTTTATTTATACACGATAGTTTTGTCAGCATAGTTGGTTGGGTCATGTGTTAAATAATGAAATAATAATGAAATGAAAAGGGGTTAAAATCCCCAACTGGCATTGCTGGAAGGACTCCAGTTGGCTTTTTACAAACGTGGCTCAGAGTTGGTCTCGAACTCGGGATCACAGGGTACAAGCACAGAACTGAATGGAGCCTGGGCTAGATCTCCGGATTCTGGGTCGAAGCACCAACTTACTGAGCCACACTGCCTCCACGTTTGCCAGGATCGATGGATCTTATGAATACCTCACTAAACTGGCTTTAAAATAAATGCAAAACAACGCTATTATAGATCAATTTCTTAAACAATAAGTTATAGAGCATTTTCACCTGACGTCACAGCCGCCATGTTGGTGTACCTCACCAATAGAGTTTTAATTACTTTCCTTTGTTAGGTACACCAACATGGCCGCCATACCCATTGTCATTTGAATCTCTGGAGACTGAGTGAAAACGCTCTATTGGGTAAAAACGTGCAGAAATCCTTCTTTATTAAAAAGGTTGCAGCGTGTTGTAGGCCAGGATTGTGCCAGATAGACATATAAGGCTGTAAGTGTATCATTGAATCAAGTCACAGAGACCAATCAAATGACACAAGATCACTACTGGATGTTAGGGGTGACCAACAGCTGAAGAACTTCTGGCTTCCTGTATACTCGCCCCAACATCTGTCCTTTGTAACCGGAAGTCCATATACAACTTCACAAAGAGTGTGGCAGTCTTAGTATTGATCTCCTACTTCTTGTCTTTTCAGAAATCCAACGTAAAGCTTTATAGTACAATATCTTGTGTGATATAACGGGCATATGCGTTTAAGCATAATTCTGGCTCATACTAAATGAAAGTGAATTTTAAAGCCACCAGTTGCCGACAAAACGCTTTGACATGGTGCAGGATGCGGCATTCTAAATCTAAAAATGTCTTGTCATAGTCTAGGAGCCAAAATTCAAGAGGGCTATAACAATGAAGGCGTGTCAGCCTCCTTACAGAAAAGGTCTGTTGCGTTTTCCGATTAAAGGGATACCTCAGCAACTTTTTCTGGTACGATGTACTAGGGGGAAGGTGGGTCCTTAACTTGCTACCGAGGAACCAATATGGGTGGGTCAACCAATTCAAGATATTTACCAAATATTGGCATTGCATTTCAGAGTCTTATAAAATGCCCAAATCTTTTCAGGAAAACGAAAAGGGACTTTTACAATAAAGCATTATCTTCCACCAAACCCAAGGAGGTGTGGAAAGTGATCCACAAAATCCTTCATCCAAACCCTCAGCCATTGCGATTCAACTCTGACGAGTTAAACGTGCACTTTGCCTCAACTGCTCAGCGCGTGACTGGTACAACTGCGGCGTCACAAGATAGTATTTGGGGACTGATAGACTCTCTCCCTGAAGATAGGCCTGGTGCTTTTGTTTTGAGCCCTGTATCTTGCGGCCAAGTTCTACACCAATTGAAAAAGTTACAATCTGATTGTTCCTGTGGCCCTGGTGGCATACCCGTCAAATTCATAAAGATCGTGGCGGATTATCTTGCTCCTCCGCTCACCCACATCATCAACAACTTCATCTCGAGGAAAATGTTCCCGTCTGTTTGGAAAGTCGCCCGCATAAGCGCCATACCGAAGTGCTCATCCCCCAACTGACACTTGTAAGCTATAAGCGTTTCATTTCTGTTTCTGTTGTACAAACTTTGCGACAAAGCCCTTGTCGGATTATTGTAGACACTCGGCCGGGAGATACTGACGAAACTGTTAGTTTTCCTGTGTCTCCCAAAGTAAACGACCTTATATCTTCGATTCGCATGGTTGGCGCAATCGGCAACATTCCCCACAAGAAGGTATATGGTTCAATCCCCGGCCTTCCCGAGGATTGTATTTGTGCAACCTTGTATCGAAACACTCTCCGTTGGACATGCAGGGAAAAAGCTGTTGGTTTAGTCTCTCGACAATATATTTGGGGACTTAAGAAACCCACACTTGTCGATAGGAGTAGGTCAATGCCGGTGTTGTCGAATGTTTGCCGAGGACACTAATCAACGTCTCAGACAGAACTGTTTGTGAATCGCATTCAGCGGTCTGGCCATGTCCCTTAACTGCTGAGCAGTCGAGGGACAGCTGAATACTTGTACATATATTTCATGTAAACCGCAAGCTGAAAATCCGTAATGGAAACATCTGTATATATATCTGCATGTGTCTAACTTATACGATCAAATGGTTCAGGGTTTGATCCTGGCTATTATAATAATTTAATGCCCATGTAATTATTATCTATTGGCACTCATGTCACGTAATGTCCTTGGGCAAGACATTTACTCTGGTAAATTGTACGGGGAGGCAAACCTGACAAAATGCTGGAGGTAACTATGCGATGGCTTAGTATCCCATTCAGTTTGCTAAATTGGCTGCAGCTCTTGTCCCCATTGTTGTCCCCTTGATTTGGAAACAATGGACACACTTGTCGATAGTAGGCTAATGCTTGTGTTGAGAAACACATTTTGTGGTCTCGCCAATCCCCTCAAATGCTGAACCCTTATACTTCATGTAAACAGCTGAAAAGCCCTGTGGGGAGCACCTGTATACATCTGTATCCGTAATATTTATTTTTACAGTGAAGCGTTTTCTATGTTGCCTTATAAGGAATATCAATTGTCTCTGGACCACCATAGCGGCGGTTTACACATGCGCCAGCTCGTGCTTTATTCCAGAGCCCTTCGTTACTCGCCGCAGGCTTTAAAGAACGCGGGCTCTGGGAACGAGATTGATACACCTACAAGTACATAGATACACACACACACACACACACACACACACACATGCATGTATGCATGCCCAGTTCAATTAAAGGTTAATGGTATCGTTCATGGCCCACGGGAGCATGAGACAGAACAACAGCAAGCTAGCAGTGCATTTACCAGTTTTTAGAAAGCTTATAGTTGCCCGATTGCTTGTATGACTAGGTTATAAATCCCAGGAACTCTCAAAAACACTTTGAAAGACGGTCATTCCTTTTTAAAAATAAAACTTTTAGAAACATGAGGTGTCAAAAATTTACTCAGAGACAAAAGTTTGCGAACAGGTGACCTGTTGCTGGTGTAGTGGCTGGCTTGGGACACGGTGGCGTCGTGTTGCCTTCACTCAGTCCTAAAATTGTACAAAACCGCCATTATGCAAGGGATTGAACAAAGCGTGGAATAAACTCTTTGTTTTGTTTGCTTCAAAACTGTACTGAAGTATTCATTCAACATTTACGAAAATAATCGTATTATGATATTATTGTTGAATCATGCATGCACGATTTCAAACGATCTTCCATTCACTTATCTAAACTAGAATAATCTTACATTTATTGTTTATGCTACCCTTCTGATTAGTAGGAAGTCTCTCTTAAGTTCTCGATACAATTAGATATTATTTGTACTTGTGAACAGTTTCCGCTCATGGGTACGCCACTCGAGGAAAAGTAAAAAGTCAGATCTGTTCACGAGCATAATTAATCTCTAATTGTTTCTCGAACCATGCTCGAACAGAGCAATTTCCTATGCTAACCAAGACGTATCTTGCGATAACGTACTGGAGCTGTCACTGATGTCTAAGAGTGGTCGATACTTGCGTAGAGCTGAGCAACTTTATAAGAACGATAAGGCTCAGATCGCCCAAAATTTAAGAACAATCAGAGGCTGGGAAGTCTTAGCCTGCGTGCATCCGGCCGCGAGGATATCTTAAACCCTAATAATTTGTTTGCATCGCAGGCTAGGAAGTCTTGGAACCACAAAAGGACTCGGAATTGGAACCTTAATTATGTCTCAAGACGAAATATTATTTCTCGCGCTTAATTTGTTTTCATTTGAATATCGTTGCCAGGGCTCAAGGAGCGAGGTAGTGTTCATCTCATTTTTTATTTCCAAACTACAGCAATCTTGTTAGTTTTAGAAATATGAACAATTTAAGAACAATTTGAGGCTGAAATGCCCAAAATATTAGAAACAATGAGCCTCAGCCAAAATATCTGGTTCTTATCAAGAAAAACGTGTGTGTAAAAGTTAAAACGTGATGGATAAAACGATAAAATGATCAAACAAGAAAACTTTGAAATTCTGTTACTGCAGTTTCACGTTTGCCTGCTTGGCAGCGATCATCAGACTAAAAGATCATCAGAACTGAAAGGCCAAAACCACAAGCTTACTGACAAGAAAAACACCACCGCAAGTTGAACAACTAAAGCCGTTTTCCGCAACTTGTTCCCTGCGGAAAAAATTTGCATATCAAACGCCAACAAGAATTCATAAGAACTGAACTCCTAGCAAAGTACTGGCATAAAAATAAATTTTACGCATCTAATTTTTAAGCACCACTCTTAGCTTTTATGATTCTTTAGTCCGATGTTCGCTGCCGAAATTTTAAAGTTCTATAGCTTCATCATTTTAGCGTTTTAACCATCACATTTTAAGCGTTACATATCCTACATCCATACACACACACATACAATTTTGACGTCATTTCGACATCTGTACTAAAATAGATCGCAGTTTTTGATTTTTACAAATGATTATAAAGCCTTGATCTGCCCAAATAGTATATAATGGGGATAAAATCCGGCAATACTAAAGACATGTTTGTTAAGTCATATTTATTGCGCTACACGGAATAAAGATTGCCACTGTATGTAAGAAGATCAACACATGTATGTACTCGCGATGTGTAAACGTCTATGGCTGACTTTTCGCGTACGTTTAGCATTTCTAACAGGTTAACATGAAAGGGGTCTAGTCCATTTTGAAGACGTAATATACATTTCACTTTGCGTTGTCAAACATGCAGACCAGCGAATACTGACACGAGCGAAACTCCGTTCGCACCATATAACAAAGCTCGAGACACGTGCAATGAGGGTTTCATGCCGATTTCTTCACACTACAAGATATATTTTACCTTTTTTGCAGGGAGAAGGCGCAGAAGTAAAAATTTGTCGTTAGGCGCTTTTAACGTATTCCAAGGCTTTTCCCAGCATATCTCTTGACAAGATTTGTTCGTTGGATTTGACGGAGGGCTCAGAGTGAGAACTGATGATAGGACGAAGGCAGAGAAATTTGATACGGCGCTTGTTAGGGTGTTAATTTTGCCGCAAATGAAATTTCAGCATCCAAATATGGTCAAGTTCATTAGACCCCTTTCTTGTTAACATGCTACATTTGTATTTCACAGTAAACTTTGAGAAAACATGAAGAATGTGAGATGAAATAAACAACAAAATGTGAGACAGTCCCTACACCTCATACCCTGTCTGTCTGTCTGTCTGTCTGTCTGTCTCTGTCTGTCTCTCGGTCTGTCTGTCTGTCTGTCTGTCTGTCTCTCTGTCTGTCTCAGTCTGTCTGTCTGTCTGTCTCAGTCTGTCTGTCTGTCTGTCTGTCTCTGTCTGTCTGTCTGTCCCAGTCTGTCTGTCTGTGTGTCTGTCTGTCTGTCTGTCTGTCTCAGTCTGTCTGTCTGTGTGTCTGTCTGTCTCAGTCTGTCTGTCTGTCTGTCTGTCTGTCTGTCAAGGTTAGTTGCGGCCTCATCTCAGTCGATCCCATCGCCACACTGTTCCATCGTCACACACACAGATGAGAATCCTGCAACACATTAAAAGAAGGCGCCGAGCTTAGAGCCGATGCTACACTCGTCAACAGAGAGAAACGCCAGTTAAACAATCGGAGACAAAGAGACATAAACTGGCATGGAAGCATAAACAAAGGGGGAATCCTATCACTGGAGCCAACTAGAGAAAGCACTGCTGAACGGCAACACAGCTGAAGGCCAGTGATCACACTGCCTGTCACATCACAACACAGCACAGCTGAAGACCAGTGATCACACTGCCTGTCACATCACAACACAGCACAGCTGAAGACCAGTGATCACACTGCCTGTCACATCACAA
>JANVCJ010052211.1:0-13361 GCA_026413505.1 Epizoanthus ramosus | reverse complement strand
ATGCCATCTGCAACGCATCAATTTTATCCAGTTTATATTCAAGTGCAAGTGTACGATAGGCATGTTCCGTATCGAGTATCTAACATTAAGGATTTATAGAACAAACTATGCCTTTAATATGGAAAGCCAGCAAATATTTTTCCGCCATGTCTACTGCACGTGGGTCCGTAGATATATCACGTAACGCCAAGGAGGGAGCGCTGGGGCGAGGGGGAGGGGTTGTTCAGGGAAACATTAACCATTTTGACAGTATCATGAAAATATCATGAAATGTATAACCTACACTGCACGGCTCTGCACTTAGCACATGTCGTTTGTATATAGCGTGAGGCTAGCCTTCATGTGTGATCGCCTTATTCACTGAATCATATCTCATGTTACATATTTCGTTGCAGAGACGCACAGTGGTGCCTCGGGAGGCAAGGCGGACATTGGTGTATTTCTTGCGTTGTTTGGTTTCTTTTCGATGAAAGTTCTGCTACTCTAAATAGAAAATTTACTAGACACGGCAGCCAGTTAAGATAAGTGATATCATGCGATGGCCAGGTAGCAGACACCAGAGCACATGGAACGAGCCTATTCCAATCCCTAAGCCGAACCTTAACCCTAACCCCAACCCCAACCCTAACCCAAACCCTAACCCCAACCCCAACATTAACCTCATCCACAACCCTAACCCCAACCCGAACCCCAACCATAACCTAATCCTAAATAACAAATTTGATATACAACTTAAATTTGGATTAAACACGAATTTTAATGATTGTCATTTTGAGTATTGTGAAAAAGTCTTTACCGAAGGACATAGCAATAGACCTTTGTTATGATATGGCGACCATCTTGGATAGGTGATATTATGGGATACAAATTAAGGAACAAACGCCAGAAGGACATTGCAATAGCGGACCTTTTCTAAGATACGGCGGAATATGTTGAATAAGTGTTATTATGGGCTGTCCATCCCAGGAAACGCTCCCCAAACAAACACCAGAAGCACATGGCATTTAACCTTGCTTAAGATATTGCGACCACCTGAGATTTTAAGTGATATTATGAAACGTATGACGTCACATTGTGTTTGATAATCAGGAAAAACATGACGACTTGTGTTGATTTCAGTAACTTCGGAATGTTTTGGGGCACAATTTATGTCGACTTGAGTTCATGTGTTTAGGCATGGAATAATGGAATAATTTCTAATTATGTAATGCCCTAGGACATTATATAATTAACAATTATTCCACTCACAGTTGTTGGATATGAGGTCGTATCGTCTTTTCTAATCTGTTTAACATTGTTACTAGTATCTTTGAATTTCATTAGAAAAATGCTGTTATTCGGAATGGTTTATTTAACGAGCATTTTAAACAAAAGATACTTAACGGGGCCGGAGCTAGCGATAAATACTTCAGTCATAGCAGACATCAAGCGGTTTCAAACCAAACATTTTAGAGCACTGGTTTAGCTGACGAGTTCGTGATATTTCGTCTTCATATACTTCATGTATGAAGCAGACTATTGTGCGAAAACGCAAATTACTCAGTAGAGGCACCATCTAATGGTGGTAAGCGAGATATTTTGTAACAGCTGTAGAAACTAAAATTTTATTTATTTGAATAAAAAAACCTTCTTATTTCATTAACAATGAATTGTTGTAACAATACTTTACAAAACGCTGCACTATTTTACATTAACATAATTAATTAGTTAGAATATTTAAACCAATTATAATTAATTAATTAATTTCTCATTGTTTCAGGATATCAATGAAAACATGTAACTATACCTCTTACACCTAATTTCCAACTTTGATAATTAACACGTAATGGCTAAAATATATGCCTACAGTCAATCCAGGAAACGTTGTCCATGAGAAATATAAAATTTATCTCACACGTGACCACACATATGGAATACATTAAAATATCATCACAGCCAGCATTTCATTTGAGACAACATGCCACCAAAATATTCAGACCTACTGGTTTTCCCAGTGCACATAAACGCCACTGATATCAGTGTAAAAATAAACGTCGAATTTCTATATTCCTAACGATATTATATATATAACTTCCGTAGCTACAAAAAAGGCCAGAGAGTGCAAATATATGTATATACATATATGTGTGAATATATATTTGCACTGCTCATAATATTTTTAATGTATTCCATATATGTGGTCACGTGTGAGATATATTTTATATTTTTCTTGTGGACAACGTTTCCTGGATTGACTGTATATATTTGTTACAAATTATAATATAGCTAAATATGCTATATTTAGCTTTAACCATAGCTTTTCAGGTGAGGAACGTGGGTTTTATTCAAATAGTAGAAAACATTTCCATCAAGTTAAGTTAACAGGAGTACAAGTGTTGGAAAACCAGAATTGGTTGTGGTTGTACAAGCCCAAGGCGAGCGTTTCCACAACTTTTTCCGTTCTCTAAGCTTACACAAGTTTTACCCTAACTCCATGGAAAAGACAGGAAATGTTTTATGAAATAAACATTTCTATATTTTCTATCGAGTTATGATTAACGGCTTTTGACAAATCAGAGCGCTCCTTATGTCTAGTTTATTTTATAATGTTCACAGAGGGGATCCCACATTTTTTCACAGGGGATATTCAGGTCACTTCGTTTAATGTTTCAGGACCGACCGTTTCAATAACCATTCAATTAGTTCAAGGGAAGAGGTAACAATTTCGTTCCAATAATTGCATTTTCAAGGTATATATGTGAACAAAACCCATAAGTCATTTCCATGAATTTACGGCCTGCGTGCACACATGTTTTCATCGAGACCATCGTTAGCGCTTGATACCAGCCCATCCCCTATTTTCGACCACCTATTTGTATTCCGAGGGGGCCTCAATGATACTATAATGCTAGCGTAAGATTAAACTAATAGTGAAATTGAATCTTAATTCCCCTTCCGGTTTAGAGATATTCAAGAACAAATCTTTTTAATACTCAATTTTGACCCCGTCGGAGACAGAGGGCAACATATCCACCCCTCCCCCCCCCCTCTGGGTCCCTGATTAGAGCAGGTGCTCTGACTCCCTTAGGTGTAGGAATTATATCTATAAAAATAATTACAGCTACAAATGAATGAGTACCCCTGGTAGTTAAATATTCAGAGCTCTTTACCAGTCAAGCTAGCATCTGAAAAACGGCGAAAACCATGTACAATTTGTGTATTTCAAAGGACACCAAAATTGTATTATACATAGCGGGTGCTGTGTCAAAATTGGGGGTAGATCAAACAAGATCACATGCCCAAAAAAGGGGCAGCATCTCCAATAAAAATGAAAATAAATATTTCCTTTTTGTATTTTGAAATATTGTAAAGGAGGTTTTGCACAATTCAGCCATTCCAGCTGTACAATTTTTCAACTCGATAAACCATCAATCAATCAATCAATCAATCAATCAATCAATCAATCAATCAATCAATTTATCATCTCCCACCCCTACTCCCAAATGGGTACGTTCCTACTCACAGATAGGGGCATCTTCCGTCCCTACACCCATCCACCAAAAATAGGGACCTGACCTGCTCGCTAACTATGCGCCAAATAGTACCAAGAACACACTAAATATGACTCCGATGAATTCGTGGCGTTTCTTTGTCTTTTCCACCATCTTGTGTTTGTTTCTCGCGTTGGCATCTGCCGCTGCGTCTGCATCTGGTTCTGTGTTCGTGTTTGTGTTTGTGTTTGTGCTCGTTTTGCAAGGAGATGATGATAATGGGAGAGTAACTCAGTTCTAATCGATGTAATCATGCAATCAATTACGTTGTTATGAAACGTGTTTTGTTTTACCATTTGGCTTACAGTACGGAAAGCAAAATCGTGACCAGGCAAAACAGCAACGAAACTAAGATGCTGGTGTTGATCTGTGAGGCGCTTGCATATATTGTAGACGCTGAAAAAGACGAAGAATATATATGAGATTGTCTCCATAGAAACGCTTGTGATGATGCATGCACACAAAGGATGTTTACTAGGATATATGTGCAGCGTAGCATGTTGGGGAGGACCACGGCTCAACATGGAATCAGCCATATATAATCACGGTTTCGCTATAATAACCATATTTAATTATCAGTCACCATCATCAGCTAACATACACATGCAGGTAGTCCACCAGTGTCTTGTGTTTTGGTTCCAGGCATGCGGGCATTTAGGTACCACTGTCCATCGTCAACTATCATTCATTATCAATATCATGTCTTTTAAGGTTGACACGGCACTTACCATCATAACCAGTAGGTGGAGCACGCAAAGTGAACATAGAATCAACCATTTAGCAACAGTTTCATCATTCACTAACAGATTTTTATCATTCACTATCATCAGCTACCATTACCCATCATCAACTGTCATTCATCAATATCATGTGTCATGGCACTTACCATCATAACCAGTAGGTGGAGCACGTACAGTGAACATAGTTTCCATACCGCCAACCTTGTGATCGTTCACGTGACAGTGCAGCAACCACTTTCCTATGCTATCAGGAACCATCTCCAGGGTCGCAAAGACTCCTGGGAACAAGTCATACACGTCCTCCCGGTGATAAGAAGAAGCTTTCTAAAACAAGAGAACAACCGAATATAAGGCGATTGTATTCTTTGTTATCAATTAATTATGTGCATTTCAATTTTATGTCGCCATGGTTTTCCAAAAATATCGACCAATCAGTGAGCTTCAATTTAATAGCAGTCTCCACGGTTTCTAAAAATAGATCAACCACAAAGAATGATGGGATGGAAATGCGGACAAATAACAAACTATCTTGATATATCTGTATTTTTTCTGTATCAAATATCTTGTATCGCACTTAAAGGTGATTTTGAAAGTGACCAAGTGGCACCTACAGTATATAGAACAAAAATAAATAAATGAAAAAAATAAAAAAATATAGAACGCGTAAAAACAAGTTTTCTTTGTGGAATCGTGGTGCATTGTGGGATCGATTTGCGGACAAGCACACATGTGACGTTATTTGATAAGAGGCGTCCAATCGAGTAATATCGAGCAATTCCCGACTTTTCCTTCCCCTAGACAAGACCGCTAGCTACGCAGGCTAAATTCAATTGACCATTCCAAAACATTTGGCAACTGGTACATTTACCCATAATTCTTAGCGCACGAAAACCCTAAAAACACTCATATAAATCACTGCAAAGTCCTAAAAACTTGAAACATAGGATTCATAATATTTTTAGTACAGGCACGAATTTCGCAGAAATATATGGCTTTCTATGTGCCTATTCGTTGTGTTATGTTCGCAAGGTATTGTGGCTAAATGTACAACCGCCATCTTTTTTGAAATGGTCAATTTATTTGCATGTGCTTAAATAATACCTAATTCCTGCCAGTATTTGCTGCTGATCTATGACAGTTGTACAACCCAGCCTTTAATTCAATGTGCTAGCAATACTTATGTTCCACAAGACAGCAGTTAACAAATTTTGTTTCTGCTGTCTAACTTGAAAACGTCTATTACCTCTACGAAGGTCTGTCCATGAAAATGTACAGTGTGTAGATCAACCTCATTGCCCAGACCCACTAGATACCAGTCCACTTTCTCGCCAGCGGTCATCTCCAGTCCGTGAAGATTACCGTACAGATATCCATTGATGGCGTGCATCAGGTTACTCTCTTTAAAATCTTCATCCTCTTTGTTTACCGTGCCTTAGAATTAACGCGATTTAAATTTGATAATTAAGACACAAAACACACTTCTACATGTTAAACTTTCTGAGTATCAACACTTTAATATTTATTCTCCAGAACGACCGAGTGGAGTTTCTGCCCGTATCATTTCTGCTTCTTCTCTATTTTTCGCTATCACGTCCATCATTTCCATGATCATTTGCGATAATATTTAAAATTACATTCGGAATCAGCTGCATACCAACTTATATCACAATAAACCTTTGGAGCTGTTCTGGAATTTCTGTTAAATTATTCTGTGTTGTATTATTAATACAAAACAAAACCAAAGGAAAGGAAAGCAAGAACGCGGTTATCGTTTTAGGGAAAAAAGACCTCTCTACTTTTTACTTTACTGAAAATTAAAATATGAAATACCCGTGACAACAAAGGAAGCAGAATAATTTAGTACGTTGTCAAAGGGGGATACAGTTCCTAAAAGGTAGTTGTGGCTCAAAAAATAATATTAAGCTGCTTTTTAAGGGTGCACATCTGCACGTGTGCCCAAAGATTTGCAATAAAACGTTTGGCTCGCATCCAAGCGCATACGCACACAATGGTTAAGGTTGGTCTCGTTATGTTGTCGATCAAATGGGATGGTACTATTGCCGTTAGATTGGTGATCATCTCCGTTCATCGCCGAACAGGTGGAAGTCACAGCTATCAATAGAGATTATTTTATCTGCATGAACACTTCGCAATCAGGACAAAAATGCAGTAAGCTGGCAAAAGCGTGCACTTATAATAGATTTTACAGATGATCGGCAATGATCGTCAATTTTAGTGGTCAGCGATGAACGGGTATGATCACCTATCGAACGGCGATGAACGGAGATAATTTGCGGCCAAGTACCATCCCCGATGATCGTCGACATATGGAAAGCAGCCATTAATGTTAATGTATATACACACCGGGTTTCTTGCAAAACATGTTAATGTTATCGTCCAGGTACCAGCTCTTGTTCTCATCCAGGACGGTGAAGAGAAGGGCGAAGTCACGGTCCACGTCGGTTCGCTTGTTTTCTCTTGTCAGAATGTTCTGGAAGGAAGCCGAGATATCCAAATATGTTTGTGTCTTTGTGATGGGGTATGTCACGATTCTTCCACAACCACACGTTGGGTATAAGGTGATAGATAACCAAACAGGCGACTCATAGTCATCTTATGCACAACAAGTGTCAGAGTGGGAATTTATTGTTTCTTTTTATATAAGTAAAACGTGTTAACACGAGCAAAGTTTCCTTGACAAGTTCTCTCTTGCCAATTTGTATTTGCTTGTGTGTAAAGCAAATTGTGCCATGTTTTTCGTCGTCAAGTTTCCTTGTTCATGTCAAGTCTCATTGTTCAAAAACTGGTATGCTAGTTTTTGAGCAAGGAGACTTGTCAAGAAAAAAGTGCCAAGTGGAGAAACTTGCTTGTGTGTACAGCTCAACAGGGAAAACATGGTTAGGAAGAGGGAGCTATATTTGTTTTTGATTTCCTCGGCTGGACAAGAGTATTGTTCCTGCAATAGAAAACTTGTCAAAGAAACTTATTTATTCGTCCACACGAGCGAAAAAAACTTGCAAAGAAAAAACTCGCCAAAGAAACGTTGTTGTTCCTTCACACTAACAAATAGAACATATGAACTTGACAAGTACACTAGTCATATTAGTTATATTGCCTTTTAAGTTCAGATATATTCCCTCGCAGAAGACAGGGGGCAGTAGGCCCTACCCTCAAATGGGAACCTCGTGAAGGCAGGGGTTTGACCAAAAATGAGCATTTTCGGAAATAACTGCTTTCCATATGTTGTTATAAACTGATACCCGATAGTTACGGAATTATTCAACAACCAGAGGTTTGAACTTATTTTCCTTTTTGATATGTTAGAGACTAGCTGTTGCATAAATGTGCCTCATTAAACTCGTTAACTATATAATTCCTTAAACTGATTGCTTTTATCTAATCACTATAGCTCTGCGCTGTCTTCATCTTTTGTTTACTGTGCAACGTTAGTGGTATCTAGAGTACAAAGACTGGTTCTCACTATTAACACACAAGCAAAAGCACTGTGTCAAGCAGAGAACAAGCACATTTTGAAATTATTTGTGGATCCTTTTTGTGAAAATAGTTTAACATAAGCGCAATCACTGACGCAAGCACAAGGAGAAAACCTTTTTTCATTTTCTCTGTGCTTGCTCTTGTCGTCCTCGTGGTTGCACTTTGCTCGCGAAAATGGAGCACAACGCACACTCAACGAGTCTTCGACAGTCGTGTCTGTCTTGTCCGTCTGTGATTTTGTTTTCCACTTGGAAGGTCACGCATACTGTGATACAAAAGTCTTGTCTGTCGTGTCTGTCTTGTCCGTCTGTGATTGTGTTTTCCACTTGGAAGGTCACGCATACTGTGATACAAAAGTCTTGTCTGTCTTGCCTGTCTTGTCCGTCGGTGATTTTTGTGTTCAGCTTGCTTAATAATTTGTATTACGTCTACTGAAAAACTTATTCTGAATAAGGTTCCTTTCGTACGCCGTGTCACAAAAACAGAGCTGGTAAACTGTTGAGTCTCTGCTTATTTAAAGGTTCGTTTTCCCTTGACACATGTACCTTCTTGTTCATGTGTCGCCAGGTAAAACCAGGATTAACCTACACTCATGGGGGGGGGGAATACAGTTTTAGAGAGTTCGTCTACAGAGAATACACAGAAGAAGATAGAGAAAATACAGCCGATAACTCGGATCGATCACAAGCCAGATGAATGTCAAACCAATGATATTTGAGTTACCTGTCTACAGATCACCATGGTTCCAATCAGTCCCGAGTTGGGATCTTTCACGGAATCGACGTCAGAGTAGTAAACCCACGTGATACAGTTGGTATCATTAGGCCCAGGGCCCGCTCGTTCAGGTACGGTCCATATGTACTTGTACAAGGTTCCCGGGGCGACTTTGTTGTCGCGTCTATCTGCACCTCGGGTCCCGTCCTTGTAGTTAGCTCCTTCCATGTTCTTGCTGTGTAATATCGAATGTAAATGTCGGATCAGTTTGAAAGATGATTTGAATTAATAGAGAGTTTCCAAAGCATGACGAATATTGTTCCCGTGAAGGGCGGCAGGTAGTCACAATGACCTGAATCATTGCGGCGCTTTTTTGATCGGCGTCTCCCGTTTTCTACGCAAGGTGTGTTTTGACATTGGATAGCATTGCGCTCAAATAAACTTCAACGGCAAACGGCGGCTGCACAACGTTTTCCTTTCGCGATATGCCCGATGCTTATACTCTCTAATTCTAACCTGGCATGTGTGATGCTTACGGCAATCGATCTGCGTAAATTCCTTGAAAGTATTAGAAAATCTTCGTAAAATTAAGAAATCTTCAGGAGGTATCAAAAAGCATTTAGAGAAGTTGGGAGTTGTTCGCACAATCTTCGGAATGACGACCATAAAGCCATAATAAACTGCAGAATACCATCCGTTGAACGCAGCCGTCTGAATCTCTTGTATGGGAACAAAAGCAGGTCAGGAAGGATAAAATAATGTTTGGAGAGGTTGGAACTAGGGCTTTGCGGATTGTGCTACTAAAAGTGGCATATTATGCTAGTAGTAGTGCCCATATGTTTGACAAATTATTCCAAAATTCACAAATTATGTTCCTGATTTCCGAAAATATGGTCACCAAAATGACGTAAATTCTGTACATATATAGGCACGCAATAGCGACTTCAGACTGCTCAAAACAATATCAGCTCTTATATACTGCAGCATTACTCTGGCCTGGAGATAGACAAGGACTAAAACGCAGCCTCAAAGAAGCACTGCAAGAACATACTACCTGACTTTAATCTATTTCTGTATTCCATGCAAAAAAATACATCAAAATTACTAACAAAATTCCATTTCACGTTCCAAAAAGTGCTAAAATTTGCTAATTATGTTCCAGCAGTGCCATTATGTTCTTTTGCTCCAATTGTGCCAAAACGTATACTAACACCATCCGCCAAGCCCCAGTTGGGACAATCTTCGGAATGACGAGCATAAAGTCATAATAAACAGCAGAATACAGCCATCTGATTACTGACGAGTACCTAACGGCTGATCTATTTTTGGATGGGAACAAAAGCGCAATTGTCCTTACCTGTACAACACTCCATGAGGATGAATAGAATAATCACGTGACGCATTGTTCTTAAACACGACCTCTATGGTGTCGCCAACCTCTGCATAGATTGTGGGTCCCATGATTCCCAAGTGGCTTTCACTGTTGCTGGTCCGTTGTTTCTCCTTACTAAACGCAGCGTCAGTGAATTCTCGATAAAGAGCTTTCTTGTACGCTCGACCAATTCGATTATCAGCTTGCTCGGTGAAGGTTGGACTGTGTCTGTAAAATTCACATGTATACTAGAATGTTCTTGGGCAGTTTGGTCGAAAAATGTGCCTGTCGGCGTAACGTCTCTAAAGCGAAGGGGAAGGGGAGGAGAGGAGAGGAGAGGGGAGTGAAAGGGAAGGAATGGGAGAGAAGAGAGGAAGGGAAGGAAGAGTAAATGTGAGGGAAGGGGAGAGGAGAGGAGGAAGAGTGGTTCAATTTGATGCAACTGGCAGTACTTGACATTTCAAAATCTAATGAGAATCATAATCATAATACAAAAGCAAATTTTGATATCAAAGAAGGGATAAAACGTGGTTGGCGAGACAGATGATCTTGAAATATTTTGAATTTTTAAAATGATTCTCAGTTACTATTAATTTGATAACTTGTGTTACTATTTTTATACATGTCGGTATTTAAGGCACAGGCTGGCCGATGCAGCAACTATCAGAACTGAATCCGGTCGGACTGGGTTTACTAATGGAAGAAAGCCGCTCAGTTAAACTCTTTCGAGACTATACTAAAGGCACGAATTTGGTTGGAATAATGCTTCGGCACGCTTTGTCTTATCCATTTTACAAAAGCAAGAACCAGTTTTCTCTGGCCTGGTAGAACTAGTAAATGTCGCGTAGCCAGGATTGTTTGATAGGAGGGTTCCAATTGTTAAGATTCACTTTCAATGTCGGCGCTCTTTCCCTAGGGGGGTCCGGGGGTATGTTCCCCCGGGGAAATTTTACATTTGAGGTCCCGAGAAATGGCATGCATCTCCTTGATTCTGAGCACAAAGTTTTAGCAATTTTAGCGTCAGTTGTAGGCAGTATTTCTAAGAACTAAAGAAGGGAAGCTCAAAATCGCACGTACCAGGTAGTTGTCCCCGCGTACCGAATATACCGGATATCCCGAAGGGGGGGGGGGGGTCCGGAACACCTGGAACCCTCCCCTGGCTACGCCACTACAGTAAATGTCGCGTAGTGTACTGTTTTAGCAAGCTTCAGCAAGCTTTAGCATAATTAATTGTGTTTGTCTTCTAAAAACAACCTTAATCATTAATCTCTAGTACCTACGGCACCTACTAACTGCGGTTTGTTCTTATGAAATAACTCACTCGCTGTCTTGTAGCGCAACTCCTTCCAGCTCCTGCCGACCCGACGGCGCATAATCCCAGATTCTCTCCACTGCAGCGATATAATAGCGGCGTGTTTTTCCAGCGACAGTTTTTTTTGCAGAAGATTTACACTTGCTCACCATAAACTTCGCCTGCATTCCGGCGGTATAGTGGTCAGTGGTTTTACACACTAAAGCCCACTCTCCCGCGTTATCAGGCTCCATATACACAGTGGAGAACGTCCCTTCGCGGTAAACAGAGAACAACATTAGTGACAAGGCTACCGTCTGGTACCATGTAGTTGGAAAAGTCGACAAGAATGGGTTATTTACTAATAGGATCATTTTACTTGAAGAACCTTTAGCAACACTGAATGTGTGTCATCTTGACTCTATACCGCAATAGAGACGATTTCGCTTGACTGTCCAAAGATTGATGCAAATGCAATGATAATGACAATGCGATGATAGGAAAAGCTAGTTATTGGAAAAATACGAAGGCCGAGAAGGGCCACTTCAGACTTCAGACTGAAGTCTGAAGTCTGATGTCTGAAGTAGTCTAAAGTCTGAAGTAGTCTGAAGCCTGAAGTCTGAAGTCTGAAGTCTGAAGTAGTCTGAAGTCTGAAGTAGTCTAAAGTCTGAACTAGTCTGAAGTCTGAAATCTGAAGTCTGAAGTCTGAAGTCTGAAGTCTGAAATCTGAAATCTGAAGTCTGAAGTCTGAAGTCTGAAATCTGAAGTCTGAAGTCTGAAGTCTGAAGTCTGAAGTGGCCCTTCTCGACCATCGTAGATATATCTGTTCTCGCAACAATTAGGAAAAATACAGACAACCAATCAGACTGTTGTGTGACAAACGTAAACCAATCAGATATGAAACGAATTGCATTGTTATGTCATTCGCATTGTCATTTGCATTACATGATGGCGTGTACATTAGAGGAAAAAGGCCGACAGTACTCATCACGAGTAATATTCTCCAAAATTTTATTGGTCAAAACTCTGCTTTGACAATGCAATGACAATGAGCTTTGGAAAGTAACGCAAAATCGTCTCTATGTCCACACAACACTAATAAAGATTGAAGAAACAACTAAAGTTAGAATATACTTGGCTGCATGGGGTTATGAGCATTGAAAGGGAAGACAAAAATAGACACCCTTCTAACGTGGTCTACCAAAACACGTGCACTTGTAATTCAGAAAACATTTGCAAAATATATCGAAACTTACAACATCGCTCACATCCAATCAACCAGAACCAGCCCGCCACATATCATCTCACCCACTCATTTACTTAGAAAACCATTTTTTCTGTTCACTCATGGAATCTGAGAAGCATAATTGAAGGTCTCCTTTTTCTAAACTCCGCCCTGACCGCAACAAACAAGTCCAAGCTTTTCCATTATCACTGTTCCCATAGAGAATAACTTGAACTTAAACAATGAAACCAACCAAAAGGTTGAAAACGTTTGTACATTTTAATAGGTATAATTGCGAGTGTAATAAATGGTGTATTGACTGAAAGAATATATGAACACAGTCAAAAAACGGTGCAACAGCCTCTGTTACACCGCAAGGATAGTAGTATATAAGGGACCGAATTAGCCCCAAAAAAGGTGAGGAAGTGGTGAGGAAGTGGTGAGGAATAAATTAAACGTTGTAAAATGGTGAGGAATAAATTATATTTTGGAGAAGTGGTGAGGAATAAATTAAACGTTGTAAAATGGTGAGGAATAAATTATATTTTGGTGCGCAAGCTCATTAAATCCCCCCTTATAAATTATAACGTAATATTTTACTAGGGGTAGGGGGGTAGGTAGATGAGTTGGCCTAAGCAGAGCTTGCCCGGACTGGCCCGGATCCTTGATTGTTCAAGGAACAATATCTGTTGACGTCACATGCGGAGCTGCACGAGAATTCTATAGCCTGATTTCAAAGGCTTTTGTTTATCCATGCGGAGTGCACAGAGTTTCAATAGCCTGATTTCAAAGGCTTTTGTTTCTTCCGTGCGGAGCTGCAATGGCTTTTGTTTCTTCTGTGTGGAGCTGCACAGTCTTTCTATTCATTACAAGCAATTATATTACCTTAATGGTTTTTTCTATTGTTTTTCTAATACTGCATTCGAAATTACATTTTAAATATATACAAACTTGGGCTGTCGAATAATTAACTTTGAAAAATCACTGGTGCATT
>JANVCJ010052210.1:0-22110 GCA_026413505.1 Epizoanthus ramosus | reverse complement strand
TTTCTTAATGGAATGTGGAAACAGAATGCTTGCGGGCATTTGATAGTTACCACACGGAGAGAACCAAGAGAAATTACGCGCGTTGCAAATCTAGGAATGAAGGAGGAAGATTGTATAGAGCTGAAGAGTTTCTCTAGTGCAGAAGGGATGCAGTTCATGAAGATGAGAACTGGTAAGAATAGCGAAGCCGAAGATGCAAGCATAAATGAACTTGTCAAGGAACTTGGAGGACTTCCTTTAGCACTCGAACAGGTTACGGCTTGTGTGAAGCATCTCCGTTGCAGCTTTGCAGATTACCTGCAACAGTACAAAGAGGAAAAGATAAGTTTGTTGAGATTATGGAAATTACCATATCACCTAGTGGATGGTACTTCACCGGAACGATTAGCAATCAACACCACCTGGAATTTGAATTTCAAATACTTGTTAAAGGAGTCTCGGGATAGGCCTTCCAAAGTTCTCTCAATTTTGCAAGGTTTGCAAATGGTAATTATCCTTTGTCAGAGCAAGTGCGGCTGGGATTAACTTTTACATGGCGTGCAGGTTTGGTGCTGACATTAATTAACAACATGATTAATATAGTTTCAAACACTGATTTACCACAGGAAGCAGAAGCGATCATCCCAACACACTGGTTTGAGCACCAACTACGGGTAACTATAAATATCAACCTTCCATACTGCAAGACTAATAAAAATCAACGATTTGTCTAGATACACATGCACATTAGTTCCTCATTACATGGCGCACATGCAAGATTTCCTCTTTATCTTTACTTAAAGACATCTTCCTCTATCAAATGTCATTGATGAAGGGACATGCATGTGACACCTGCCAGGAAGCATATAGCAGAGAAACTACATGTACCTGTAACTTTCTGTAAATACAGAACTCATATATGTCAAGTCAATGTTATAATCCCAGCCTCTCTTTCTTTTAGAGAATAATTGCCATATGTGTAAACTTTGGGAAATTAGATTAGAAAGTTCTATAGAAGCTCTCCTTATTGGACAACAACAACTGTCAATCTCTGCCTTCCATTTAATTATAATTATATAAAAGGAATCATCTAATTAATTCCACATCTATAAATTACTTTGTACACCTTCAAACGTATATAATAGTTGATGCCATTCCTTAGTTCACATCTGAAGATGATTGGTTAGATTAAAAACGTTCATACAGATAGTTTAACTACTGACATTATATCTTGATATTTTAAATTTATACTGGCGAAGATGACTCATATACAGATAATTACCTGGTTCACAAGTTTCACAGCTAAGTCAAGATACTTCTGCTCTCCAGTCTGTTGAGAAAGTTCCAGAAAATTACAAACAGCAAATGCATCAGTCCACAGATAGCGACGTGGTGTCGACAAGTCACACAGAAGACCAGTGTTAGAAGCAAACTCGTTCATTATGTCACTTGCAGTTGGTCCATGCAATGTGGCCATGGTCTTAACGATACTTGGAATGAGATACACTCCTGCAACAGAATAAATATTATTAATTATATAATAACTACTTGAATGGATGTGCATATTGTGTCAAATATGATAACATATTAGTTCAAGAAAGATAACAGTGCATTTGGTGCAAAACAGTGCAAATACCTGCACCACTGTTGCGGTGTCTGGTTTCATGACTCCACACAAATTCAATGAGTTCCAGACATTACAATTAATGTGAAGGTCACCGATTGGGTGATATTTTAAAATGATCTTCAGGACAGCTGTGTACATGTGGGGTCGCTATTTAGGAACAATACATAATGCCTTTAATGCTCAAATGCACAGGAGAGTCTGAAAAATGGGGGGGGGGGGGAGGGGGCACAAAGTGCCCGCAGCCTGTAACTGTGGTACCATTCAACGTATTAGTTTAAACAAAATTTGCAGAGGGATAAATAATCACAAGTCAATTATTTTAGCATACTTTAATTCATATGTGACATCATGATAAAATCACCATGACGTCATAAATGCTGAAATTGGCTGTTACATCAAATTCATTTACAATCAAATGAATATTTTTGCAGATTTGAATTTATTCTGCAAATACAAGCTGTAAGAAAAATAATTGACTCTACTTTGTATACAGTTCAGATGAATCCTACTTTTTTGGGAGGAAGGGGTGCAAATCAAAGTAAAAGGAGAAAGTATAACATACGTACGCAAGGCTAGCTGGCGTCTCACAATGAAGATCTCCTTGTGATGGCGACAATTTAACTTGTGTTTGATCGCCTAACAACAATTATTATTTCTTTATGTATACATACATTGTTGATAGGCGACTATTTGCAAGATCACCAAATAAAAGTAACATGTTTTACTTATTGTAGTTCCTACTGGTAACAAGGCGGATAGTGGTACGCATTCAGGGCAGGCGATCTACCAGGAGCTGAAGAAAGATAATGACACGGTACCTCTATATGCCAAACTGGACACCTCAAAGCTCACTGATTACACACACGAAAACAATAGAAAGAGAATTACAGGAAAAGAAATTGCTCGAGAAACAGTGGTGCCTACCTATCAGGTTCTAGAAGGACCAATTGCAAAAAACAGGCAGCTGACATCGGCAAAGGCAACTGGTTCCACACAGGAAAGCAATAAAAAGATAATTTCAGAAAAAGAAATTGCTCAAGAAACACTGGTCCCTACCTATCAGGTTCTAGAAGAACCAATTGCAACAAACAAGCAGCTAACATCTGCAAAGTCAACTGGTTCCAAACACGAAAGCAATAGAAAGAGAATTTCAGAAAAAGAAATTGCTCAAGAAACAGCTGTGCCGACATATCAGGTTCTAGAAGGACCAATTGCAACAAACAAGCAGCTAACATCGGCAAAGTCAACTGGTTCCAAACACGAACGCAATAGAAAGAGAATTTCAGGAAAAGAAATTGCTCAAGAAACAGCCGTGCCGACCTATCAGGTTCTAGAAGGACCAATTGCAACAAAGAGGCAGCTGACATCGGCAAAGTCAACTAACCCTATATATGAAGTTCTCGACGGACCAGGCAAGGAGAAGTAGAAACATAAAGTAAATGCTATACTCATGCAGTCAGCATTCAGCGGGCGAGGATAGAAATGACATTATTGTTTTATCGTTTCTCGGTCTGTAGTTAGTCTAAATCTAATCGACTTGCCGAGTCCTTCCTTTGTTAATTCAGCATCTGTATATATTATATCATTTTATTGACATTTTTATTCTTCATTAATATTTCTGCATTAGTTGAAAATATGGTATATACAAAATGTTGCAATGCATAGCTGATAATTTTGTCTCACTTCCATTCTAAGTTTTATCATATACTGATAATCACAGGAAGTAACCGGTTATAAACTCATCGAACTCTTTGTTATATGTTTTTTGTTTTTTATATGTGCTTTTTTCACTGGCCTTGACCTTGCACAAATCACACATTTTTGGGAGGACATGTTGATGTCCGAACTATGTAACAGAGCGGCGAGGTGGTTGTTAGGTTGGTTGGCTGGCTGGTTGGTTGGCTGGCTGGCTGGTTGGCTGGCTGGTTGGTTGGCTAGCTGGCTGGCTGGTTGGTTGGCTAGCTGGCTGGCTGGTTGGCTGGCTGGCTGGCTGGCTGGCTGACTGGCTGGCTGGCTGGCTGGCTGGCTGGTTGGCGGGCTGTTCGATCTGTTACAAATGTCCTAGGCGTCCCTGGCTACTGACGAGCATGTCCAATCATGTGTGCACAGCGTACCTATTTTTTGAAGTGCACGAACTAGAACATGTTACATTCCACATATGCCTTGTAATTGTATAAATATTGTTCATAATCCAATCTCCAAGATTTGAAGTTCCAGTCTAAAGAAAACAGGGCATATTTGCGTTGCCATGACAACCATTTCACAATTTCCTAAAAGTGAATTCCATAGTATTTTTTTAAAAAAAATAATAACAATAGGGCTGAACAATAAGCAATTATTTTTATAAAATATTAATTATTATGCTTTTGAGAAGTATATAGTAAACAGTAAATGGTCCCGTCATGGCAAAGAGCGATCAACTGAATTACAGCATAGTGTTGTGTCGGCTATATAATATTTAATTAATTTCAATTGAGATATAGCGGTCTAATCATTAAACAGCTACGTTTTAAATGTCGTTGCGACGAAAAAATTGACAGTCACGTCATTTACCAATCGAGTCAGTTAGTCCGTCGATATCCTACATTGTAAACTATTCTTTCTTGTTCTATATAAACATACATTGTATGCCTGTAAATATAAATAAAGATGTTATTGTTGTTGTTGTTGTTATTATTTTTATTTTTATTTTTATTGTTGTTATTTTATTAATGGCGTCAATCTTGGCACAACTGATTTTTAGGACAGACTTTGAAAACATGAACATGAGTTTAAAATATCAAGTCACTCTCCAGATGCCAATTACGAGGTATTTTGATATTGCTAGCAAAAGTTCTCCTTCGGCCTCTCATCACACGGGTATATTAGCTCATTTCTGGCCTGCTTCAAGACACTCGTCCCTTTGAATGTCCAGACTTAATGAATTACACAGGCTGTTATTTGAGAACTGCAAGAAAGTAACACTTGCATATTCTCTAAATGCCGACACTGACGAAACTGGCAGCGCGTACAGAAGGGCTTCTCCGTCAAACACTTTAACATCGTATGAGTGAGGAGGAGAAGGAGAAGTGAAGGAGGGGAAAAAGGAGGAGAAGGAGGAGGAGGAGGAGTAGGCGGTGCCGTTTTCTCAATGCAAGCAATCAGGTTAGATCTGCCGAGTAACAGATATTTACGTTGCACTTAATATATATGTAGAGCAGTTTCAAGAGCGAGTTTGACGCGAAGCGGTCATGCAGCTAACCATCGCCTTCTGTCTGCAGCAACCCCACGAAAAAAATTCTGCAGTATCAACAAGTTAATCTGCAAAATGTTCTCCCAAACGACGACGATGTGGTGATTGCCAGTCTACCCCTGCAACGCAAACTGAGGTAACTGGAAGATTATGGATTTCCCAATTCCAATCGGCAGAATTGCAAACACGATTATCTTTAACAAAAAACTCAACATTGGTTACCAGAGGTAACCAGATCCAGATCGTCTTTCGCAATTGCGCTCACAGCGCCCTGTACCTCTGGCACGCAGGGTATCATACTTGTGACTGAGGTAACTGAGACAAAGTATTTGTTGAAACTTCGCATGTACGACATTATTATTAGCGCGCATAATATTTTTTTGGTTTACTAGCAGATGACGATTAGAATGGGGTTGGGAGGATAGCTAAAGGCCACGCTCCGACAAAAGTGAACAGACACTCGGAATTATTTGGAAGATTATGGATTTCCCAATACCAGTCTGCAGAACTGCAAACACGTCTATCTTTAACAAAACTGCACAATAGAAGCCTTCAAGTACTCGAACTTTTAGATTTCAACAAAAAGCTTACCGTTAATCCGCGTGAAAGTTGCCAAACCAAAATATCACAATACTCTTCATCGCATTCCGCCATTTGCTAGTTATAAAATTTTCTGATCAGAAGTGATCTGGCATAGCGCGCGTGACATGCATGCTACACCGACAACAGATCGATTAAAACCGGTTTTCCCAGTCTCTCGTGCTTCGAACCAATCACAGCACTCGACAGAAACCAATTTTGAATTAACAAATCAAACACCCAGAGTCAAATTTTGACTTTGGAGATACAACATGGCCACGCTCAAAAGACTCAACGTTCGTTACCAGAGGTATTGAGAGTGTCTCTCACTCGTTCATTACTCTCGATCGTCTTTCGCAATCACGCTCACAGCGCCCTGTACCTCTGGCACGCAGGGTATCATACTTGTGACATACTATCTAAAAATGAGATTTTCGTTTCGGGTTCCGGAAAATGAGTTCAATAGCTTGTTATTAAATTGTGCAATATGATGCATGATGGGTCACACGCTGCCACAAACTGCATATGATACATATTTCTGACACTGTGGAAAAATCAGATCTCTCTCTTTTTAATAGAATATCCAGTAATTCTTACCATCTATTTTATTTTCTACGCCGTATCAAAGACAGCTCATTGCGAATACTTCCCCGTGTTAATACAGAACCTTATAAGAAAAGCTTCTTAAATAGATTACTTTTTCAATATAACGCGCGTAGCACTATAAATATTATAGTTATTTTATAAGAAATAAATATAGTTTTTAGAACGAGCATGTATTTTGCCCAGTTTTAATAAAGACATTGTTATTATTATTATTATTATTATTATTATTATTATTATTATTACAAAGCTCCAAATGCGTGCGAAATAATTTAGACGTTGTGGGTATCAGAACAGTCTTTGTTAGCAAAAGAAGCCATACTCCCCTGGAAAAGTTGAGAAAAAAAAACACTCTAAAACACCATTTGACAGAAATTTGTGGGTGTTTATAAATATAGCAGTTGGGGTTTAGGGTTAGGTGACAAACGAAGTTACAAACACCCCCTCAACCATCTACATATTGTACATTCCCTTAGCAACATCTTTCTTGTTAGGATTTCGACTTGCGTATTATTACTTAGTTTGCAATCTTTCCCTTCCTTGTTGAAATTTGACTATACAGCAATTGTCCAACTTAACTGGCGACTTGTACATTTGCCCATAACTCTCAGCACAAACAATCTAAAAACACTCATAAAAATGCACTGAAAAGTTCTAAAAACTTCAAGCCTAACACTCACAATATTTTTAGTCCTTGGACGAATTTTAGGAAAATAAATGGCTTTCTATGTGCCTGTTCATTGTGTTATGACCGCAAGGCATTGTGGTTAAACTTACAGCCGCTGTCTTTTCGGTCAATAGTCCTTTTCACAGTTCCTAAATTGTAACCAAGATTTTGCCTGAAACTGAGGCGAAGGTTGACCTTGCACTGCTAGAGACGTGAAATGTTTTAATATCACAATAGTTATAATTTACACATCAAAGCATGGTCAACTTTCGTCTCGGTTTCATGCAAAGGCTTGGCTACAATTTAGGAAATGTGAATATGACTATTACCACCCATTGCGAAATATCATGGGGTCGAAGTATTCGTACCCCCTGTAGCTGTGCGCTCATCATTACTCCTAAAATGACTTAATCACTCCTCATAGTTTTAAATCATCGCGTTTTCGTTGAGTTTATCCCACTATTTGTTATAACATAGTAAACATTTCAATTAGTAAAACAATGTTTTGTGCTTGCCTATACGGTTGTTTCTTGTTTGAAGTTTGTTTTCCCATTGTTATATTCTAATGCAGCTTAATGGTTTTCAAAAATATAACACTATTAACCTGGCAATATAAATAATTATACCTGAAAATAGAATTAGGACGATGTTGCAGTTTACAAATTAGTTTAATTCAATTTAATTGCGGTTTAACAATGAAAAACTTATGTAACCCTAGCTACAACCCATAACGGGAACGTCAGACAATCTCAAAAACAAATATTATGCTATTATGCAATTGCAACGCCGTTAATACATTCATTGTTTATTCTTAATTAATAGCAATGTGCCGTGTATCATTAAATTCTCAATCACCTCTTTTAAATATTTTCGGGGACTGTCCATAAAACATTCAGCCAATCAGAAATGTTTCAAAAGTTAATGGTTGATATTTGCTTCTCGATTTCGCAGACACAGACTAATGGCATTTAATTTTGACTCTTGTGCGTTGATGGGCCATAAAATAAAGTTATTGCATCTCAGAGTAGGCCTTAATATTGTGTACAATCGTTATTCGGCGACGTCTCCATGGCGAATCACGCAAGAAATATCTTTCTTGTTCTTATCTCTTTGTTTATTTGTCTCTTCGATCATTTGACGAGAAAAGGAATGGAAAATGAAGTTAATAATTCAAAAGTAAATTGCATAGCATAAGTCAAATTAAAACATTGACAACAAAGTCATACATGAGACCAAGTTTCTATAGTACTACGTAATAAAACCAAACGCATTAAGTAAAGCAATAAAATGACATCATAGAGACTGGTGCATGCTCTCTCTTAAACGTGATGTAAAGGAACAATTCAAACCATATAAGATTCGTATTCATTTCTGAATGGACTTCCTACTCAGGCGTACGTTGAATTATGGAGATACATAACACAATGATAGCAGCTGAAATGTTACTGATATTTCTATGGATCGCAAATCTTGGCGACACAGGTAAGAGTAAATGCTAGTTGTGTTGGAACTCCACACTTGAAACATGTACTAATACTCCTCTTGGTTCTTATATTGTTTTTAATCTTTGGTTGTCTTCCACGCTGCGTTAACAATAGACGCTTCACAGAGACATCCATTCTTTGAATTGCGTGTCCCTGATAATTTGATGACTTTTCGTATCGGATAATAGAAAGAGGTAGATAAATAGAACAATAGCATGGGGATAAAGATTTGATTCAAGTGCATAACGAACGAATTTGCTGAGATCTATCTTTGTTAGTCATCCATTTTGGGAGGTGGCAACAATTTCAAAAATTATTGTTAATTTATATTTTCCTCTATACGAACTTTTCCACATCACGTTCGTCTGACCACATATTTGTACTTGCCAAGAATGAATCATAAGACATCAAAGATTAATTTTTCTTGCGTGCTTATTGTAACATAATAATATTAATAATGATATAGATGATATATCAGAGAACTTGGTAAAAGTAAAATAGCAAAATTGCATTAACAGTTTAACCGCAGTTTTTTTATTTATTTTCCATATTCATCACAAGTAACGCCAGTTCCAATGTAGTGTCAAAATCAACTTCGTAAAATAAAGCATTGCTAGAAGTAGCTTTCTAGCACGATAACGAAAAAAAGTCCCCATCCTCGAAACATATTACTGAAATAAGGAACACAAAAGATAGTAGAACTTCAAACGTAGGTAGTTTTCAGTTAGTCATTTGGTAAATCCCAACAATGTTCTATAATCTCATCCAATGTATTAGAGGATAAAGGTCAATATATATATGGAATGACTATGCGAAATTTCCTTATGGAATATTCAAATCGACACCATGTCTTTTAGTAGTTCCTATTTATAATAATTCTCATGGTTGGAATCCTGATTAGGATATGACTCGTCAATACTTTATTTGGTTAGCCACAAAGATTTTAGTTCAAACATATCTTCGGTCAGAAAAAAGTGATGGAACATGTTTTCGTCCGAACAAAAATACTGTCCGAAAATTTTAACTTCCGAACAATTTCGATTATGTATACTATGTTATTTATTGAAACTGTGAGGAATTTACAACACGAAATATTTATGAAAATGATCTAGAGAAAATGATCCATTCGCTAACATAACAAATTTACGTTCAGGGGTTACTTACACACTCTTCACTTTGTTTTGTTCAGTGTTTTTTGATCAAGGCATATCGTGTTTTGTTGAGTTCAAACTGAGCTGTCTAATCGTAATTGTGTTCTGATTAAAAACTGTTTGAACTATATAATTTAACAGGCGGTATTTTCTCAAAATGTGACGTTTGAAATGGACGCGAGTCTTTACAGGGAGCCAAACCACTCCTATAATTCATACGGCACTGATACAGATATAGATACAGATATATACAGGTGCTCCCCTCTTGGCTTTTCAGCTGCCTGTTTACATGAAATACAAGGGTGTATTCGGGTCCTCAGTGACATATTTTACACTCGGTTGATATCTCTTATCTCTTTAACAGTTATACAACGAGCTTGAGTTTTATATCAGTGATTAATCCACGAGGCGAAGCCGAGTGGATTACCAATGATATAAAACGAAAGCGAGTTGTATAACTGTTTTAGTAGAAATTTGCCGTGTTTTAGTTGCAGAAAAGTGATGATCCTTGCGATAAAACCGCTATATATTTTATTTCTGAAACAAAAATAATTGTGCTTAGCAGCGCGCGCCAAAGACTGTAAGCAATCGTTGACTATCGGCTAATAGCAAACGCTCAGAGAACCAATCAGATGCGTCCATTTGCAATAGAACACGGAAAATTTCTACTAAGTACAATATATTCTTGTAAGATTTAAATTTAATATGTTGCACAAGATGATCTTCTGCTTTATTAATCTGAACTATGGTTTCCAGCTGTTAACTGTTAGATCTACCTGCTATTTGAAAGTACATGATACAGCTCTGATATGGACTAAATCTTTACCTTAGTACAGTAGATGGATGGATGGGTAGATAGATAGATAGATATATTATATATAGATAAAAAACAGACAGACAGAAAAATAGAGAGATAAATAGGCAGGCAGATCAAATGGGGTGAATGGATAGAGGGATGTCCAGACATATTAAAGTAAATAGATAGATCAATAGACAGACAGATGGATGGATAGACAGATATAGATGGATGAATGGATGGATGGATGGATGGATGGAAAGACAGATACTGATTGATGGATGGACAGTCAGATATTATTTAAAAATAATATACACACTGCACATGTCGATAAATAGCAACATACCTTGGCCTTTCTAACTTTGACAGTGGTCTGGGCATGCTGGCTTTTTGCTATCATTGCCTGAAGTTCAGGTTCAAACCATTCTGTAAACCCTTCAAAGTATGGATGTTCCAAAAGCTCTGCACAGGTTAGACGGCTACTGGGCTCCAGAACTAAACAGCTCTGCAAGGAGACAATGCAGGTACAACAAGAGTTTTACTACAACTCTAAAGTATTAATTGTATAAATCTAAATAATAAAAATATAATGCAAGGTGAACCCCAGAAAATAAATACCAAATAGATGCAAGTTAATCAGTTACAATGCTGCTTGTAATTGGGTCCCCTATGTTTATGACACAAGTGTCCACAGAAACAGCAAAAGAAAAAGACAGATTCCATGTTTTATTAATTTAGTACTGTATGTACTCTTGAAATGTGCAATGTGTACTATGCATTTCCATATGACCTTTTAACAGACATAATTCAAGCATATTAAGAGAGCGTCCGTGTAAGAATCAGACAAAATTTCAAATCCGCGGCCAGGCTTCAAAAATCGATTTTGTTTATATTTGGTCCACTACTAGGCCATGTTAAGCAGTTAATAAAACTGAAGTCCGTTTTTTAAAATATCTCTTCGTTTTCGAGAAAATGAGAAAAAACCGTTAGACCGCCGTGGCGGTTCAAAATGGCGAATGAGCAAGGAGAAAATAAGGCAACTTTGCGAGCCTCGTTCTCTGCACAGGCAGGGTTTTGAGATTAGCCGAAGCCAGCTATTTTTAGATCAGGACTTCGTCTTTCTGTTGACTCTAAGTTTGCATTAAATAGATATAAATAAAGTATAAAACGAACTTCATAATTGCAACGACTTTATGGCGTTTTGAAACCATGTAAATCAGGGGCAAGAACATGCAACGATTAAACTATCGTCGGGTAATATTTATGAAACGGTATTTTGGTATACAAGTATCTATACTGTGTACAGTTCAACTAGCTAATTATTTCTCTGGGGTCTCGAACGACGAAGCAGCAGGGCGCCGGTCAAAAGGTCGAGGTTTCGTGTTTTGGAGGAGAGTAAACAAAGTACTTTCACCGCTTTCATAAGCCAAATGATCCCAAAAAATTGTTTGAAGTGCTATGATTCTCCCTCTGTGGATTTGTTCTGTGCAATACTGTTCTAAATTAGTTTCCTTTTGAATTTAATGTAATAGTTCGTGGAATCGAGCGAGATTTTAATATCGATAGCAACTGAGTTGTGTGTCACAGCTAGCAGCTCTTGTCATCATTCGTGTTACGTTACATGTATTGTTGAATGTTGTGTTTCACCGACCACTGTAGAATGTAGGTAGAATGTCTGATATAGCAACAGCAATATTTATATATTTTATATAATACGCCTCTTTTTCTGACCAAACTTTCACTCAAACCAAAATGGTCCAGATAGCGGAAAATGGCATCCTTAGGGGCTTCGCCTTGAATGTACAGCGTCTGTATCAAGGCAACTCATAATTGATCACTGGTGACTCACGATAAGGATTCTTTACAGAGCTCTATTTTGAAAGCAGACTTCAGCAGTAATGCTCTTGAATTCATCGAAACGATGACGATCTCGAGTATACATTATTATTAATACAGACTTATTTGTTCTTTTATGAACAAAGCCGTACCTGATCCAGCTGATCCAAACGTGCCGCATTACGCATAGTACTCGATCCTTTACACCCCTGCGCCAGTGTAAGTAAGTTCTATAACCTCCTCTGTTTCCGAGATCTGCATATTCTTCTTCTGGTTTCTTTGGGCATCTTGTCCAACTTTGAATTACTCCAGGCACAAATTCGGCATGTTTTACTTTTGCCATAATATCACTTATTTTGTACTTGTTCACGCATCTATCAATTACAATAGATAGCGTGACAGGGTGACAATGATAATAGCCCTGAATTGAAGCACGTGCACGTGTCCAATCGGGGCTCGCACAAGTTCTGCTCAGTGTTTGCTTTATAATACTATTCAGAAAGAAATACACCCAGAATCCATCGGATAATCCTGTCTGTTTGGAAATGAATGCGATAATGGTCTGAAATGCGATATAAGGATAGCAACTGGCACTAATAAGTCTAATAATATCTTATAAATTATTCAATTATTGCTTTATATCACGCGAAAAATTGCGAAAAAGCGCAAAGCCAAAAGTGAAGAAATAGATGGTATCTATTAAATCTCCACTCATCTTTATTTCATTTTTATTTCATTCTTTTCGTTTTGTTTTGTTCTGAATTGCAAGAATAACCATTTTACAGGCCATAAAGCAATCAACCAATGTACCGAATTTTTGACAAACTGATAACAATGTGTAAATGTAAGTTTTGGTTCCAGAAAATACCCACACCCACATCGTACCACGGGAGGAATTGGACATTATTGGAGGGAGAAGGGGGGGGGGGTCTGAAGGCTAGTAAATTCCTGGGGGATGGGTGGGGGGTCTAAGGGATACAAAATTCCTGAGGGGATAGGTTGGTGTGGTGTCAACATCTCATAATTTCCGGGAGAATCTGAACCAAACAGCGCTCGCAGAGACAAGAGTGTACGTGCGTTCTTCCTCTTTTGGGCGATGTTTAGCTGTCAATCATGAAATTAAACTACACTTTTATAATTTCTTTGTTAGAAATATAAAGAAAAAAGGAAAAACGAATTTCAGAAATTTCCAGGGGGTAGGCAATAGGATAGTGGAAATTCCTGGGGGAAAGCGGGGGAGGGTCTGCCCAAGTACCGCGAAACGGAAAGGGAGGGGGGTATAGGTATTATTATTGTTATTATTATTATTATTATTATTATTATTATTATTATTATTATTATTATTATTACTATTATTATTATTATTATTATTATTATTTTCTATGCAGCATGACAGGCATACCTTCCAATTTTCATTTAAGAATAAAATGCTCTTTTATCAAGGTCTGTCTCATCTCTCATTTTAGCTTTCTCTTGTCTTCTTGTACTATCATTCTCTCATTTTGTCATTGTATTGATATTAGCAAATTTATGAAGAAATTCAAAACCTATCTTTTTAGAATCCGAGATAATCATCAGTTTTTCATAAATAAGTACTGATTTTATTTTTAGATTAGTTTTAAGTAAAATCTATGACACTCTAATATTTTTAAATATAAAAATTTAAATATTAAAATATAGGAGTATAGTTTTCCGATTTTATTTTTCTAAACTGTATACAGCGCAATTGGACAGCTATGTAAATGGTGCTTTGTAAATAGCGGATATTGTCATTCTGTCATTCTAACAATCTGTCATTCTACCGTTCTGCCATTCTCGCCATTTCACCTTCTTTCCTCTCGTTTTTCCGCACTTTCATACTCATTATCTCGTTGTCTAGTTCTGTTATTCTATCATTCTTTCATTCATTATTTCATTCTTTCATTCACTTGTTTTTATACTTGTCGAGTCTATCATTATCTTATTGTCGTTTTCTTATTATCTCATACTTTCGTAGTATTGTTCTTGTATTCTCCTATTTTCTATCTTTCTCTTATTGTTTCTTTCTCAATCTATCTCTCAATCGCATACTCGCATCATATTTTTATTGTCACATAACTGATAACTTACTTTTCCTTTTTGCCGTCTTCTAGTTGTCGATTATCCAGACTGAAGACCAATTTTTTGATCTTTCTGCCGATTGCTCGCTTTTTGGTACAAATTGTAGATGTGTGTTGAGGTAAGGTAGTTCGGCATTTCAATTCTGGGAAGATTAAATTAGCACATGAATGTTGACATAGTTTCTCAAATAGGAAGATCAAGAAAACCTGTAAATCCAGGTAAAATCAATTAGCTCATTTTTGCGCAGAGATGTAAAGAAACTGCTACATTTTCTAAGCTCCTTCGAAATGATGTTTACATGTCATAAAAGAAGACAATTTAGCTACTTTCACATTTTCATGTAATGCTACTAATTTTAGGTTTCTTTAAAATAATTTTTAAATAACTTTTTCTATAAAAGGATTTCGAAATATCTTAGAAGTCAATATTTTCTGATCACTATAACAGTTAATGCCACATTTCCTAAGTTTCTTCAAAATGATTTTTTAAAAGTATCTTGGAAGAGTACAGTTTACTCACTTTCACAGTTAATGCCTCCAAAGTCACCCTTGCACGCGCAGCGATAGCCATCAACGAAGTTGTAGTCGAGAGTGCACTCTCCATCGTGTTTACATGGGCTGGGCTTGCACTTGTCTGACTTATCTTCCTTGAGGTCTACGAAATACGTACTGTCTCCAGTACCCTGGGTTTGAGATGTGTCA
The DNA here is from genome assembly GCA_026413505.1 of Epizoanthus ramosus. Classification (NCBI taxonomy): domain Eukaryota; kingdom Metazoa; phylum Cnidaria; class Anthozoa; order Zoantharia; family Epizoanthidae; genus Epizoanthus; species Epizoanthus ramosus. The sequence continues at coordinate 7,355 of JANVCJ010052210.1, read as the reverse complement.
CTTGAACCGCTTCCACTGATCACACTCGCAGCTGCAAATTATAAAAAAAATTGAGACTAGTGGCAGAGGTAGAAACAGAAATAGAGGCCGAGGCAGAGGCAGAGGCAGAAGCAGAGGCAGAGGCAGAGGCAGAGGCAGAGGCAGAGGCAGAGGTAGAGGCAGAGGCAGAGGCAGAGGTAGAGGCGTGTTACAGATATGCCTTAGAAACTTGGTGTTAAATCAGTCATTCAAGTTTCTAGACATAAACCGTTGGTGCTTCAAACAAATATTGCGTTTTCTACGAATGACTAGATATTAAATTAACAGTGTATCAAATAATATATAAAACGTTGGGAATAGTTGACAACATGTCATCTTCCAAATCTTGATAGAAATACAAAATAACTTTGGAATGCAAGACGAATGCTTTTGTTTGTGGCTTTTGTTTTACTGTTTTTTAGACTATAAAATAAATCTCCCAAAGATACAGTTCTATTGAATGCTGCCTTTTGTTTTTTAGGAAACCGCACTTGCTTGCTTCAGCAAATATCTGTTAGGAGAAACGTTATCTAATTTGTTGTTTTAAATCTCGTAACCGGTGATAGTAACATGAACTTCCGTGCCATATTTTTGAGGTCAAGTTCAGTCCACCACACGTCCCAATAAGTGCCTTAGCGCTGTGAGCTCCCATTCATAAACAAAATTAATTGTTCTTTGGTTTGAAGTAGATTCAACCTCGGTAAATAAGCTTGACAGTCTCCACTGTTCATCTTGTGTAAAAGAAGTTTTGTGGACTTGTGTTAATGAGAAGGGGAAGAGGGAGGGAGAATCTAGGGGGAGGGGGAGCATGACTGGTTATAATTGGTTCCGTCTTCATTGTACCGTTTCTATAATTTCCAACAGTGATTACAATGCACAAGAGTGAAGAGTTTTACGAGATTCGCGACGGGGAGGCGTGTACCCAGCAGGGGAGGCAGGGGGATATTTAAGGCGTGATTACTTCAAGACATTTCTGTGACTACTTCGCTTACCGCACTTTTCGACGGACAATCGGAGTGAGTCAGGGCCTGTTTACATGAACTGGGGTTGCCTAGCAACCCAGGTAAGGTCGCTAACGCGGGTCACCCATCCCAGTCATGCACCTGTAAGAGTTTACGCGAACTCGCTGTCTAACCTGGGCCAACCCGTCTTACTGGATAACCCGTTTTATGTGAACAGAGGTTCGCGCGACCCAGATTCTTTCTTTTCGTACAAATCAAAAGAAACTTTCGAAATAACCAAAGAATTTCGAAACCCAAAAAAAAATTAAACAGCATACAAATGCAGGTTCATGGAAATGGGAAACTTCGCTTGACTCGAGCTAACCGCCAACTTCGTTCACGTAAGCAGTCCTTTAGTTATTCGGGACTTCAAGCAGCTGGTGCGGCTTTCTTGGACGAGAGCGGCATAAAACGAAAGGCTTAATTACAGAATGCAGTAACCGTACGTTGGAATGCGTGGAGCAAAGCACGTTTCTGCAGTTGCACCGCGTATCATATCAGAATAAACCGCGAACGAGATAGGTCGGGCAGCAGTCTGTCGTTTACTGTAGGTCCGTCATTTTTGATTGATTGATTGATTGATCGATCGATTGATTGAAGGTTCACATGAAGGAGCTGGTATCAAACGTTAAACACCACTCGCGTAGCACCTTATTTTAAAATGACTGCAACTTAAACTAACCTTTAGTTATGCATTCGCTTGCACTGCGCCCTTTCTACATTAGTTACGCTCTATTTGGGAGTAAACCTTTCCGTGTTCAAGGTTAAAGAAAACTGCAGACGGCAAATGTGTCAAACCAGGTCATTGCCACTTCCTCCAGTTCGCGGAGACAATTTACCTGATACTTAAATGAGGAAAGCCTGAGTAATCGTTGACGTTGTCCGTGTCTCTCGTTACTTCGATTCAAACTCGGTGGAACAAAGCAAAAGTGAATGCATGATATTTTTTCTTTTAAAATCTGTTTCTCATCGTTTATTGTAATAATGACTTTCATGTTGAAATGGACGATTATGGCACAGAGAGATCCACTCGCAGTCGTCACAGACTAAAGTAAACTAAATGCGATGTAGGGTAATTTAATAGACACATTCGTAACAGATATCCTTGTTTGAAGACATAAAATTGCTAAATGAGAATTACTTATTTTGTTCTGGACTGATTTTACAGTTATTCAGGCTTTAAAAGTCAAAAATAATGTTCAGAGACAGAGGATAACATTTCGATTCCTCTCTTTTCTCGGTAATGTTTTCCTCTATTCGAAGAGTTGTAGCACGTCAGTAGTAAGTGGACCGGCAGGATATAAAGACCACGAGACTATTTATGTTAATAGATATAGAACAGCAAGTAAGAAGTTTATAAAAAATTATGAAACATTTTGTAAATGAATGAATAAATTTCCAAGCAACATGCGAAACTTGTGGTTTTCTATAATTATGATTATTATTGTGATGATTAAGAGTATTACAATAATTATGATTATGATTATGATTATGAATAGGAATATTACAATAAATGTTTGTTATGTACATCCAGTTCTTACTAGAGACCGATGGTACAATCCACAAATGTGACCCACTCCCCCTCCCCCTGTTACAACTAATGAAAATAATCTTGCCCTCAAGAAAGACTTCCCTTGGAAGATATAATCTAGATGAAGCTGAAAAAGAATAAGCAACCACTTGACTAACTAGAGCTCTCAAATTATCATTGCCTACCTCTTCCTGCTCCACATCACCCCCGCTCCCCACCTTGCTTATTGACAACTATGATTTGCTGCCTAATGGCCCGTTTACATGCGGGAGATTGAACCCGTACCCGGTTCAACCTAGCAGCCACATTGAGTCTTCATCCTGTTTACATGCGGGAGGTTGAACCCCCTCCCCCCACACTTCAACCTAGTATCGTGTGGGCAAGTAAGTCTTCATTTTGTTTACAGGCGGGAGGTTTGAAATCCCTACCGGGTTCAACCTGGTACTGTACATGTCCAGACGGCGTCAAGACAAACAGTCCCAGTTTGCGTCTCCTTGACATGCGGCAACACATAAGACTAATAGCTTGGCGCGCTCTAGCGGAAGATAACGATGAAGACCACGAGAACGTGGTTATTTGTTCGTTTCAGCAAATGAGAGTTTCCACATGGTTACCCTTGCACGTCCATTGCTTTCTTTTCTGCGTTTGTTCATGTTTGGTTTTGAATCCAAGTCTTGGAACTGGGAAGCTTCTTTGGAATCGGTGCCACATTCTTAATATAGGTTTCAGCCATTTTGAGGGACCGATCCCACGTGCGAAGGCGAGTCGACCCGATAATTGTGTTTACATCCTGTGTTTACATAGGCCAAATGATTGGACTGATCAACTAAAAGTTGATATGTTATGTTTTTCGTCGTGAGGGTGAAAGATCTCAGCTGACGTTTCGAGCGCTAGCCCTTCGTCAAAAACATAACATATCAACTTTTAGTTGATCAGTCCTATCATATGGCACACTCAAACATCTTCATTCCATCCACAATTTATGGGTCGAACTTTGGACGGAGTGTCTCAACTGATTATCAACAACTTGAAAGAAACCTTGACACTGCTGCTGATATATACATTAGTAAATGTAACAATGCCCCATTTGGAGAATCATCCATTTAGTTGTTCAAAGGAAGCCGAAAGCAAAAGAAGCACAGAATTACAAGACCAGAAGAGGAAAAGAACAAACTGATAAAGGATAACCCCACTCTGTTTCAGTATTTCACGGAAATTTGGAATCTGAAGGATAGGCACATGGTAAAGGGCCTCCCATCTCACTATGTTTACCAACTTCTTCCATGTTATCAACAACACTGCATTCACCCCATCTGCAAGAGATGCAAACCCAACCAAGAGCCTGTTTGGTAAGATGGTTGTCCACCCCGTTCCTATCTGCCAATACGCATTGAGGACCCAAAGTGTTGCTGGAGACAGCCATGTGATGAACGCAAAGGTTTCTGCACTGGCCACTACTTACAGCCAGATGAGCACATGGAGCATATTGAAAAATAAGGAACAGATAAGTGCGAAAATCACGTGGAAGCAGCAGCAAAGTTAAAATGCCCTTTAAATTCCCTTGGGTGGAGCACGAAAATAGCGGTGTATTAGAATCACTGTAAAGGACTCCAGAACGAGGCCCTCTATTTTTAGTAATTAATAAGTGACTGCTTTATTATCTGTCTAGTAACTATTCCTGATTCGTCGTTTTTTATGTACTTTGTACTTTAATCCTTTGGCGTGAGATCACATGGATATCTCAGTATTGACGACACCCTTAATTTAGTTGTACAGTACAATGGTATTATGTGTACGTGTGATTAATTCGTGAAGCATAGTAATTTAAAGCTCAAGAAATACCCTTGGACATTAGAGGCAAGCGGGAACCGATATGTAAGTACAACTATCTTGTTACTATTACCTGTAAGTATTGCCTTTGTTATATTCCATTTAAGTACCCTTTTATGTAGTTTTGTGCCACAGCACTCTATGATCATCGCACGTGGCAACACCCACTCACGTACTTGGATCATACGCTTGTTATTTCGAGGCCTTTACTTCGAGATATTATTATATGGTCATTGATATCCTTCTGTTAGATCGCTTAGCCCTCGTATACATGTGTTAGTGTTGAATTGAAAGTATATTTCAAGTATATTGTGTTCTCTTATATAATTCATTTGCTACGTGCCCTTATGATTTCGCTAGATGAATATTGGTAATCGAAAACTATGCCAAGAATGTAAACTATCTTAGTTGCACAATGAATCGCGATAATGTAACGTGTTTCAATTAGTTTGTTCATTGCGTTGTGTTTTCAGTTTACGTTCGATTATCGTTAATTAAACCGCCCCAGATCATTGCATCACGTCTGTTTCATTTATTTGGCAACCTTAGTCGACCAATAAAATAGATTCCCGGCGAAAGCTCACCACGAAAGGTTGTTTAGCTGTGTGACATTTGGCTCCTCAAGTTACAATAGTATGATTTCGTATAACTCCGAATATTATGCTAATGATCAAAGAATGTGGTAATGAGTCAAAGAATATGATAATGATGGAACTGTAGAATAGTATGACACAAGGGATTTGATGCGCCGCCCACGTATAAAGTAAACGATTCGATGGCGAGGTGCATTCTGGTGGGGGTTGTGTCGATCTTTACTTAATTGAAAAATACTATCCAGAGGAAAACTGACACTACAAGTAGGTATGCGTCGCAAGCATAACAGTCTAAGACAGCGATTTGTTAGCGCCTTTGAGAAAATATTCCTTTTAGAACAACTACACCCCACAAAAACATATTCAATTTTTGTTAAAGGAGCAGAAATGCAAAAGAAGGAGTGGTGTTCTAAATTTTGGAATCATTTTCACACAGTTTACATGAAACAAAGGTTTAATACCTGACGTGGACGGCAGAGCGTTTGCCGGTGTATCAAACTGTTCGTCAGAGTCCGAATCTGTGTTGGTGGCAAATGGTATCCAGGTATTGCTAGCCATAGTTGTGGTATTAAAAACATAAGCAGATAAGGCACACCTTTCAGCAAGAAAACAAGAACGTCCGTATCTTTCGTCTGCACACAAGACAGCAGAGTGCAGAATGCTTCTCGCTTAATTAGAACTTCACAACTTTAAAATATTTTTGCCTCACACCTTTACACGTACCGTTCCCAGTCAAGTTTAATCAACTATCGGTATTTCTCATTGTCACTGCGACAGCGACTACGGATATGGATAATTTTTGTATAAAATTTGACTTCTTTTGCCAACACCTTCAATATATTTGCTAGAGTTGTGAGATGTGTCACTTCATCGTTTCTGTGATATGTGCAACTGAAAACGCAACTGAGATCGTGAATTTTTTGCGTTTGTACAAAAGAAAAGAAATTTTCTGGCTGTAGGTCCTCATCCATAACGTTTGACGAAGAAGCTGAGGTATTGCGGTTAGTACTGTCTATATTGCGGCTGCTCAGTTCTTTGCCGCTGCCTCCACCACCCGGTCAAGATTTTGTTCCCATTAGAGATCTACTGCTTCGTCCTCACACTCACATCTATTATGGTAGAGATGTGTTTGCTTTCTGGTTTGACCACGAAATGTTGTTCTGGCGAAACACAGGCGAAACACCAGCAACGCTCCTGGCCATAGTAACTGATATAACACCCGCTCTCCTAAGAATGACAGTTGATGGTACAGCGAGGGTCAGAGAAAGGCGCCAAAAACTGAACTTTACAAACCAAGTGTTACTCGTGGTTATGTGGTTGCGAAAATACCCGCACTTGGACACTCTTTCAGTTTTATTTGATATTGATACTTCTAGTGTACTACGGTATATTTACCGCACTCTTCCAGTACTTTGGAACTACTTCAAAAATCAAGTAAGATGGCCTGCTTGTGTTGAATGGGCAGCAATAGCTGGTCTGTGGCCTGAATTTCCAAACGTGGTGGGATGCATTGATGTCACCTCACATGAGATATACCGACCGATCATAGAGCCGCAATTTCATTTCTATAGTGGACATAGGCACTACCATGCTCTTAACACTCAGATTGTCGTAGATAACCATTGTCATATTCGTTATACCCATGCCGGTGTTTTAGGTAGCACGCACGATGCCACATCATTTCGACTAATGCCACCGATTGGCCCTGGTAGAGTCCTCGACTTCCCCCCTGATCTAAAATTACTAGCGGACAAAGCATACCCAGCAGCAGACTGTCTGCTAATGCCCATCAGACGAAGGCAAGTTGCATTGTTGAACAGACGCGAGAAACGTGTAGCTAGGAAGTTTAACAGGAAGCACCGAAGTAGACGAGTAAAAGTCGAACATGTGATAAGAGGTAAAGGTGACTTATATTTGGAGGCACCCTAGGTGGCTTCAACCAATTGCTGCTGCGCTCGCAGCATTTCTAGCCCATCGCCTCTTAGCAACTTTTCAAGAACTATGACAGTAGTTTGTTTGAGATAGGACTGAAATTCGCCTGCTAACGAATCTATTTTAGTAAAAAATTAATGTCTTGTAAAAGAAACAATGAATAGCAATCCAACCCCCCAGAAAATACACATTAGTAATTCCGCTAATACGCTGGGACTCGCACCTCTTAATTTACTTATATAAGCTATTTAACTGTTGTTATACAAACATTATTTGTTCAGGCATGCTATACATCTAAATTTAATTTAATAAGTTTTACATTTTTGAAAAACATTTTGGGGGTCTCCTTTGTTGCTATAAACTTCATGATTTAAAGATCATCAAAGCCCATGGCATTGATTGCATGATGTACGCGGACGATTCTCAGCTCTACGCGGTCCTAAAACATCC
>JANVCJ010052099.1:0-13362 GCA_026413505.1 Epizoanthus ramosus | reverse complement strand
ACTGTAGAGCATCACTGATTCGCACTATATAGTGGCACTGTAGAGCATCACTGATTCGCACTATATAGTGGCACTGTTCAGGACTGCATAGTTGCACTGTTTGGCACTGAGTGTATAGTGCCACTGTTTAGCACTTTTGTATCTGTATTGTTTGGTACTATAATTAATCATTAACTTGAGATTTCGGAGGTCCTCTTCGCATCGAAAGACGAACGAACTATACAGTGGTAATGTTTGACTGTGTACAGCAGTGTCCTATATTAATTAATGTTGTGATTTCTCCCTAGTATTCTCTTTGATAACAGCAATATAGATATTTAGTATTTGTATTATACCATATATTTGCAATTCTTTAGGATTATAGTTCGAATTGACTTCTGGGAAGAGAGCTCGCTTTATCCCAGTGGTCATTTTGTTCGCTCACTGGGACCTATTGGCAACTTAGAAACAGAAACGGCGGCGCTTATGGTGGAGAACTCCCTGTTTGCACCACCATTTAGAGAGGCTCTTTTGAAGGAACTTCCCACGGATTCGCCAGAGTGTCCCTGGTCAATGAGCGAAGAGGAGGTGAAAAGAAGACGTGATCTCAGGTAAGTTAGCTGCAGTTAGGGTTAGTTAGGGTTAGTTAGGGTTAGTTCGGGTTTATTAGGGTTGCTTCAGGTGTTACGTTGGAGCTGTATTTGGAATTGACTTGTAAAGCGCATTTTTCCCTCGACTAGCACACGTAACGAAAATTTGTTTTGAATCAAATGTTGCTTGCTTAACAGTGGTTTGACGCTACCTTTTAAGTTCATTCCACGAACAGAACCAATTAAGACATATTCAAGTTCAAGTTCAAGTTTTATTTATTAATCAATAGATATGTACGTGAAACACACTCAACCGCCTGTATAATACTATTTGTAAAACACAAATAATTTGCGATACTGGCAACATATTATCAGCTCGAACATTGACAAGAATTCCTCTTAGTTTGTAGTTTAAAGTGCCTGTAGTTCAGTATGTAAGATTACAAGAGAATAAAATAAACTATCGTAAACTATCAACATTGTCAGGGTTCGTGCTGTGAATTCCAATCCTGGAAATTAATTCAATTTGGTAAGGGTGCTTGTAAAGCCTATTGACATACACTCTTGTAGCGTATACAGATTTGAAGACAAGTGTATCTTTTGTCTCTTGCAGGAAATCACACTTGGTATTCAGCATTGATCCAAAAGGTTGTGAAGACGTTGACGATACATTATCAGTCAGGTAATATGACAATCTCTAAGGAAAATGAGAGCAGAAATGAAATGGAAGAGATGAAATAGACACATAGACGATGCACTTAAAGTCATGTAATTGAGCTGTGGTTTCGCAAAGTGTGACTGTATGGTAATTCAGAGATGCTGTAATGTGTATGCTTTCCAGCACAAGTAGGAAACATCAATGCCATTGGACCACCTTCGCCCCCAGTCATATGGTAACCATGAAGGTGATTTGGGGACGAGGTTACCTTTGGACACAACTGAGTGCGCCTTTTTGTAGAACAATTGAGTCTGCATATGATTGGTGAATATATTCTCAATTATTTAATATCCATTATTTAAATCCATGATTAAATTGTCAAACGTACAAACAAAAAAAGTTAGCGGCCAATGTGATTTGACTTTTTATTAGTGAGTACAAATCATCAACATTATTTATCTTCTCGAACATCTTCCAGGATTCCTTTATTTCAGGATTCCAAGTTATAGATTACCTGGTGACGTTGAACATTGTATCATGTTCATATTTGATGAAAGGGTACAAGATGTTCTACTGGCGCAGGACGTTCTATGTACATAAAGACATTTTCCCTGTTGAATAAAATATGGTAAATGATTGGGGTTTATAATGTAACTTGTTTCCTGAGTAAACCAAATCTTATGTTCCAAAGTACTTTTGCTCAGATTTATTTCAAATGTCATCTGTAGGATGCTAAAACATGGTAAAATAGAACTTGGAGTCCATATAGCAGATGTGTCGTACTTTGTGAAACCTGGATCACTCACAGATTCTGAAGCACGGGCGAGGTTAGTACATACCTTGTTCATTCGTGTCTGTGTATCACAGGGTCGTGTAATTTCTGCTTCCAGTAACCTTCCAAGATACTAATTACAAATCTAATCTGCAAGAGCTGGTTCCACAGTTTGTCACCGTTGATGCTGTCTCTAGGACCATGTATGTCATGATACACAAAGTAACTTGAGAAAGATCACAAGCCTATTACCTATGTTAAAGCTTTAGCTTCGTAACGAACAAGATTCATAGATTACTTCCAAACCGAACAATTCTCATACATCACAATGTTTGTTGGATTAGAATTAAATAATTGGTAATAATAATTGGTAGAACAGCAAGTCCCAAGAAGAAGCGCTCTGAGGTCTGTTTATACCACAAGACTTCTCTACTCTATCAATGTAATAAACGGACAGAAACTAAAGTCTTCGTTTGACCACACAGGTCAACAACAGTTTACTTGGCAGACAGACGCTATGACATGTTACCCGAGGTTCTCAGTGCAAATCTGTGCTCACTGATCGGAGGAGTGGACAGGTATGGGTAGAGATAATTCTATAAATAGCAATTGTATTTCACTGTTACCAGGTTATATGCCACTAGAGACTGAAGCTGTAACGTTCTTTGCTTCAAACGGGAACTTAAGTAATCTTAAATTTAACATTTACTGAAGTTTTTCAGTATTAGTATGTAATTAACACGCGAGTAGATTAGCTTTGTATAGTTATTCTGGGCACCCAACCAGCTCTTGTAAGTAACTGTGTTGTTTGGCAGGAGGTGGTGAATGTGGTTGTTGTTGATGATGTTCAACCAAGTCTGAGCGCATTCGTCCATACACAAATTGTACGGAAGGCTAGTTATAGTCAGCAGTGATGATGGATTATAGTGCTGTGTTCTGGTACGAATTGTTTGTTAAGGTGCGTTCAGGGTCAATCGGAATAGAACCTAGACAAATTATGTGCTCAATCAGAGGCACTTTCATTAGATATGTGTTTCCTTTCATTATATGTTTGATGGACAACAAAAAAGAGCATGTATGATACTTTGGTCTACATTTGAGACTGAGACGAGTGTTTTATTAACTAGTTCTACAATCTAGTTAGGATTGTAAGGAACTGTTTCTACACAGCTTCATATTTTTGTATAACTTTTATATTTTTGTGAAATAGAACTTAATTCTGTAACAGAGTGTATATTGTACATTTAGAATTGGAACTGGTAAAGGAAATAACATATAAGAGTTCCGAATACTGACTAAAAATATCAGCATTATAGACAATCATCCACGAGCCTCTTACTGAAGAAAACTTTGCAACAGTGTTTTTATATTTTGGTAAAGAAGCGAGTATCTTTGCCCTAGGTACGCAGTGAGTGTCCTGTGGGTGTTTGATGCTGACCTTAATGTGATAAAAGTGTGGTTCGGGAGGACAGTGATTCAATCGTCGTACAAGATGACGTACGAGGTAACACGGGGATAGTATAATCTATCTTCAATGCAATCCACATGAATGAGTTCTGCTGTTGGATTCTAATAATGTTGTAGAAGAAAAAAATGTAAAAAATTAAAATATAGTGTACTTCAAGGTGTTAAATAGATGATTGATTGACTTATCTATTTATTTATTTATAGTCATTCATAGATAGATAGACACACATAGATAGCAGCTTTATGTGACAGATGTGTGACAGTTAAGCAATGCATTCAACACGTAAGAAGCAGAAGTGTCGGCTGTGTTTGAAGCAGTCTTCAGAACACCATTGGGGGGTCACAATTTACCTGAGCAAGCTCACGTTAAGAGATAACACCGCTGTATAAATGATAGTTGTTTTATAGTCATTCTTTGTACTTTTCACATGCACCCTTAATATTTGCCTGCTACTCGCAGTTCAGTTTTTGTTTGTTGCTACTACTTTAACATTTTTCTGTTTGAAGGAATAAATGTCAACTACATGTATTAAATGGGGTCAACACATAACAGGGTACGAATTAAGAATTTCGTCTGGCCTACAAATTTTCAGTTTTGCTTTAGATGTTAAGAATGTTTCAATGTAAGTTTTTATTTTAAAGTTGTAAGCTGTTACGTTTTTGCCTACAAATCTCAAGTTTTGTCCTACTTTTTGTCATTTGTAGGCCCATAATTCGCACCCAGCATAACATTACAAAACAGATTGAACTTGTGGCACTCCTTACTTATAAAACTTACAATATTCTCATGTTATACTAAACACTACAACACTAGGTGAAGTTACTTTGTGCAGTAGAAAGCAACCTGCTTCAACGTTGACAGCAACCTTTTGTTTCTGTTTATGTTCAAGTTGTTGAATTCTTAACGTGAAATCTGTGGTTACTTTGCTTCAGGCCGCACAGGCCATAGCAGATGGCGAGGTTACCCAGGAGGAACTTGTAACGGATGTTCCCGAATTACAGTCACTGGAGAAGGAACAGGTTAGGAAGAGGTGAGTTGAAGATTTGACACATACATTGGTGACTGAGTCTTCTGGATAAGACTATTTAGGTAATAATAATATGAAGAAGAATTTCTTTTAAGGTGGTTTTCGTAAGTAAATAATCAAGAAGGCAATACTTACAATGTTTCTTTGACAGATTCGTGGCCAAATGTAGATAAATTCGTGGTCTAATTCATTCCTGTTTTATCTGTACATGTAGCGCAGCATTCCTTATGCCCAAAGCGAGGTTCCGCTCTTTCTTCAGTGTGTTGCGTTTAATGTGTTGCACGTCACTGCAACCTTTACACCTTAATTATACAGAGGCTCAACCATCTGACACCCAACTTGTGTTCGTGGGGTATTTGTTAAATAGGAGGAGTGGTTAGCAACACATCATGTGGTGAGTTTGGGCAGAAAAGGTGAATGATGTAAATGCCGTTTTGTTTCAAGGCTTACTGACTTGCGTTGGACCATTCAGAAGCTGATGGATATAGCCAGACATCTCAAGGCACAGCGCACAACGGAAGGTCAGTGTAACACGGACCTGGGGCAGAGCTTCCCAGCTGATCTTTAAAACAGTTCATGAGTTTCTCTCTTTTTAATTGGGCGATCTCATTTGGAAATAAGAGGTACACCACTGTAGATATTGCGAGCGTATTCCTCCCGTATTGAAGTATAAGGGCAGATAATTGAAAATAATTTCTTGGTTTCACGGCGGTCAAGAGGGCCAACTATTTTCATCCGTCTCCACAATCAACTGTAAGAACTGACTAAGTTTTATGGAAATACATTTCCGTTTTTTAAAGCGATTTTAAAATGTTTTTAGTTAGTTTGGTGTTCGGCACCTCTTCACGAAAATATGAATTGTACAGAAAGAGAAACAAAACAATCTACACAAATCCACTCTGCAGTTGTAACAAATACAACTCGTGCCGGTATCGTGTCATTTTAATAATTTACAATAATTTACAATAATTTACCCTCGATATCTGTTTTCTTTCAATGTATTTTCATTATATGGAAGTTTGATCAATTGCAAAAAGCATTAAATGTTGTTATAATCTTGCTACCCATAAATTTTCTCATAATATATAATCCTGAAGACAGCTCTGAACATACCTTTACTTTTATTCACATGTTTTTAAACATGTGAATAAAACATATTTGTTAAAACATATTTGTGTGACTTTAGTGACATGTCAAATAAATGAGTGTGTTCGGCATGATTTAAAGTGCGAGTGTTTGTATTGCGGTGTTTTATCCTTGTGTTTGTCGTGTTATCATCAGGCGCCTTAGAACTTGATAGTGCCGAGGTTCAAGTTGAGCTGAACGACAAACGAGATGTGAAGAACTTAACACCAAAGAAGGTAGAACTACTAATAATTGAGCCCAATCGATTAGGGAATAAACTGTTCTGAAGGCTTTGGTACTATTTTAGCTGCTGTTATTAGCTTTTCAATTGACCACACCATTCTCCTGCGCAAACTCAGTGAGGAGGTATCACAGGCTGTAGATGGACATGATAGTCTGCAGTAGTTCTTGTTAGACGGTTCTTCCAGTTACGGAAAGAAGTCGTGAAATGACAGGAAAAATGCGAAAATAACAAAAATATTGTGGCAAGAAGAAGAAAGAGGTCTCAGTTCCAATTAACATGTTCCCCCTTGAGCTAAAAACTAATAAAACAAAAAGTACAATATTATAAAAGATACAACAATATAATCAGCGCACAACACAACACAAACGATAAGAAAGAAATGCAATACAATTGTGGTTGCCCAGCAGTTTTTCATCACATATCCAAACATGTCACGGTATTGATTTCCCTCTGTGTTTGATTGGTGAACTATTAACGAATTTACAGCCTCTTGAGGTGCACGAGACGATCGCCGAATGTATGATCTTTGCCAATCACTGGGTTGCGAAGAAAATTGCCGAGACCTTTCGCACAGCAGCACTGGTGAGTGATAGTAAATAACGTTACTGTACAGAATTACGTTGTTTGTTTGTATATAACCATGGTAACAGGTGAAAGAATGAAGACGCAATACTTCAACAGTTTAACGCTGATTGATCTAGTGACAAATGTGCAGAGTATCACTAATTGTTTGTAAGCTTTGTTTGATCTTTGGAATCCATGCACGATCTAACCTGCTTGATGACTCTATTATGTTGTGTCTCTCATTTTCACTCAGTGATGTGAATGTGAACATTCAAGTTTAATGATGATCAGTTGTAGTCCAAGTCGATATTCTAACATGTGTGCTTTGATGAAGTTGTAGTAATACAGATTGGACCACATACAGTGTTGATTCTTAACACCGATTTTGTGCTTGATTTTATGACCATCGGGTGAGGCAATCAAAGGTTATTACCGGTAATAACATGTCATTTGTGGCAATGTTTGGAAAATCCTTGCAAAATATCCTTGTATCGTAAGATAGATGCCTTTATGTACAGTTAATGTACCTTCCTGGAGTTTAGTACACATTCTTAACAAAACCTAGTTTAGTACAAGAGACGGAGAATGGGATGCAGCAATTTTGCTCCACAACACAGCAATTGTACTGACTTGTCTATTATCCTGATTTCTTAGTTACGACGCCATCCTGTGCCAAGAGAGCGATATTTTACCAACCTTATTCACTGTGCCAAGTCCAAAGGGTTCAGCATCAACACGAGGTGACATGTGGCATTGCAAACTTGTTCCGCACTCAGTACTAGTTGTGCTGTTAGTTATAAGTTGTTACACTTTGTCAGTCTTGTCACTTTCCATCACTATCACATTGGCCTCCGTTTCTTTCACCCCACTCTCAGATTCCAGTTTAGTTGTGTATCGTCAGTATTGCGAGACACATGATTTTCACTCAGGAAAGCATCTGTTTCTAGGATAAAGTAAGATCTTTATCATGTCTTAAGACTTTTCCCAAGTTACATTCATGTGGGTAAATGCAGGTATTGTGGTCTGTCACTTCTTCTCTCTACTCTATACATGTAAGTTACTATATATTGAGATCATGCATGGACCGTGTAGCGGCAGCCTGTGGAGCATTCAATATCATGTTTTCAATTCGATCTCTGTGATTGTGTAAATGCGCATTATTGAACATATTTCCATGGAAAGTGGCAAAAATAAATGCAATACCATTGCACTACACAATTGGTAATGGTTTGTCTGCTCATGACTTTAATGTTGTCATACTAAGCCTTTCAAGTTCATTTCAACTGAATATTTTGCAGTTGTTTGAAATATGTTTATTATGTTGTAGTTCAAACAAGGCGCTGGCAGATTCGTTAGACGAATGCGCGGACTCCAAGGATCCAACTGTCAACAAGGTACGGTACATGTCATCCGTGCTGGTGTCTTTACCTTCTTGTGCTGGTTGCTGTTGCTTCATATTAGGATATCTGTCAACAAGGTACGGTACGTGCTGTCCAGTGCTCTGTAATTATCACCTTCTGTGTCTGTCTGTTTCAGTTACTGCGGTCACTTGCCACACAAGCCATGTCCAACGCTGTGTACTTCTCTACCGGCTCATTGCCTGAAGATCAGTTCTTCCATTATGGGCTGGCACTCGATAAGTACACGCACTTCACTTCCCCCATCAGGAGATACGCAGATGTCATTGTAAGTGACTTGAGATTGTATGATTTGTTGATACGAATAGGCTAACGCCGATGTTGTGATCTGTATACAAAGGGTACTACTTAACATCTCAGATAGACCTGTTGTGAACCGCATTCAGTGGTCTGGCTAAGCCCCTCAGCTACTGAGCCCGTGTATTGCATGTAAACAGGCAGCTGAAACATTCTGTCGGGAGCATCTGTACATGTATCTGTATCTGTATGTGTAACTATATCGTATTGTATTGTACACGAATTCGTGTTTCTATATATGTCATTGTGTGTGAGTCATTTGTCTTCTAGGTCCATTTTATCGTAATATTATAAAGATCCGTAGAAATAACATTCTGAGGGCAAGATGAGGATGAGAGTTGATGAGAGTTGAAACTTTATAGAAGAGTGTGGTCAACGCATGCGCGCGGTCAAACAGTAGAACAGGTCAGAATGCTAGAGGACGGCAATAGTCAATAATTTCTGCAAGGCCTGGATAACGGTGCTTTGGAATTTGGCAGGTTCACCGGCTTTTAATGGCAAGCGTGGAAGCAAGCAGCACTCACCAGGCGAACAGTGAAGCGCTGGAAGAACTTTGTCACCACATCAACAGTAAACACCGGGTAAGACTGGAGAAACTTCGCGTGATAAGTCAACCTATGGATAGGAGTTCCCTTTAGTGACAACAAGGATAACAGGAAATCGATGTACTACTTTGCTAATGTAAATACGTTCTCCTTCAAGTTCACTAGGGGTCCGAATGTATTGACTCGGCCATATTTTGTCTTATTTGTTCAACAAATTGTGGAATTAATGAACTCTGAGTGAACTAGAACGAAAACAAATCTGCATTAGAAAGCACCATCCTATCGCACAGGCCAACCAGTACGTTTGTTACTAGCACCTTCCCACCCACAGGATGCCCAGTAATTTATTACGAAGGACCTTACTATCCCACACGCTGCCCGACACGTTCATTACTCATCTTTCTATCACACAGGCTGCCCAGCACGCACAAAGAGAGTCTCTGGAACTCTTTCAGACATTGTATTTCCAAGATTTACCTGACAGAGATGAACGACGCTTTGCGGATGCTGTGATATTCAGTCTTAGAGCAAATGGTGTTCTTGTGTTTATTCCAAGGTAATTGCACTGAGAAACGTTCCAGTACTGTTGAATGAAATCTTGCTGATAATAATAATAATAATAATAATGATAATAATAATGATAATGATAATGATAATGATAATGGTAATGGTAATGGTAATGGTAATGGTAATGGTAATGGTAATGGTAATGGTAATGGTAATGGTAATGGTAATGATATTGATAATGATAATGAGAGTAGAGATGTTGACAACTACTTGCACGACAATCTCTCATCTTCTTACCTGTAGTATCTTGGTTACAAACTGCTCTGCCATTTGCAGGTTCATTGCTTTGCAGTTCTCTTCAATTGCACCCAACAAAATCGAGTAATCTGGTTTTGGTAGAGTAATTCCAGGAAACAGATCCGAGGTAATACCCTGGAACGACAACAAGAAACTCATCATTACAAGCTGCCACCCATAACGCTCAACATTAATAAAAGGTACAACTTAAATACGTACAACTTGTGTAAAAATTGTTTAACTCTGTTCACTTGAACTTTACTGGGAGGGAGTTAAGGGAGTCGCAATATAAGGCTTAATTTTACATCAGATTTCTGATCTTCTGATTTATTACTCAATGTTTTAATAAGAAGTGTTGTGTTGTTAAAACACAGTTGATTAGTCAATGATTTGGTGTCATAGTCAATCTTTGGGACACAAAATCCAATTGTGGATTAAATTTGAATCCGGAAATATCACTAAACAATCGCAGGCCCAGTAATACTGAAAAGTGCCTTCATTTCATCATTTCAACTGTCGGCTTTAATTTATTCCAGTGCAGAGTTGTGACTGGCTAAAATAATAATTACCAATTACAAAGCTAGCTAGAATTGATACCAAAGTTCACTCACCGCAAACAAGGGCAGATCGTGTGACAAGAACTTCGGCAAGTTCACATCATTGATGGACCTCAACATCAGAATATCTTCGTTCTCCTCGGGGAATTTCAACTGTTTCAATAAAACAGTACAAACAAATTAAACATTGGTTCTTGGGATAAACTATCATGGTGTCCAACCTAGATAAGCGTTTATGGGTGTTTGGACGTCCTGCACCTTAATTAAATATTTAATATTATCACCTTGCTTTATTGAAAATTGTAAAATAGGTTAAAATGATGATGGGGTCAAATAAAGATTGTTGTTGTTGTTGAGTTACGTACTGTATTACGAGATGTCCTTAGATTTAGCAAATGTTTAAGATCAGCTATTGTATTGTATTGTATTAACCATATAGAATACAACATCTACACTGTTAATTATCGTATTGCTGTACGGGTTTTCACATTAAACAAACAAACGTATTTTAGAAATAACATTTCCTATATTTCTATGGAAATCAAAGAATCCCATAAGAACCCACTGATTAACATAGTTTACTTTCGAAATTCCAAAATAATATGTTTAAAAGATGACTTGCTTTTTATAAAAATCGTACTGATCTTATTTTTAATTACTTCACACATGTATGTATGAAGTAATTGAGTTTTGCTCATGAGAATTCACATATGCACAAACCCAGCAGTTTTCCGTCATATTTCCAAACACATCACGGTATTGAATTTCCTTCTTGTAATTAATTATACACAAGTCTGAGAATGGAAACTATTAACTTTATCGAATTAAGAAATATAATATACAGCAAAGTTCCTTGGACAACAATTCCTATAAATTTTCTAAACCTATAACAGACAGCAACAAAGATATTTATAAATAAATAGAGCACCAACTAGCTGTATTAATTAACTGTATAAGTGTGCATTCTTGTAATAGACTGAAGTATTGATAATATAATACATAGTCTCTACCCACCTTTAAGTTACCAGCAGCAGTGAGTACTGACTTCACAGCCCTCATACCATAATCATAATGATGCTGTGAGGAAAGTTGTTCTGAACACAAGGTGTACGTGGTTACAATTTTAACAGCCAGCGGTCTAGCCTGATGAATAGAATAGCCAGATTTCAAATTTTTAATGTTAACCTGTCTATGGCTTATAAAAGAAAAATCTACACCTATATTACAATTTGACAGCAATATTCTTCTCTGAACGAGTAAAAATCTGTGATTCTTAAGTTTGTGTTTACAGCATTAAATAATTTCTATTACAAGATAGCTTTTTCTACACAGTAAAGGATATCCAGTCCCAGAAGACATATCGCCTACGAGACACCCCTGTACTATGTGAATGTCCAATGCAACTCTACAACGCTTCTGACTTCAAAAGGTTACATTGTCATTAAAACAGTCCTGCCACATTTACACAATAGCCAGTGCATCTTACTTACGTTAACAAATCCAAAGGAGTAGAGAGAAATCTCTGCAATCAAAGCGTAGTCAGGAACCATCATAGCCACAGTACGAAACAGTGCCTATACGAGAATGAAACAGAATGGTGAAAAGTCAAACAATGTGCTGCAACAGTAGACAATATGCACAACATTATATATTTTCTTTTCGGAATTTGAATCTCGGATTTAATAGTGGTAAAAGATAACATACAACAGTAACGGAACTGAAAGGAAAGCAAATGCTGATCATGGAAACACATTATCATGATTTATGAAGAGTGGTCTGAGATCTTACGAAGAATGTATAACGCAAAACCCCATTCAAGTCTCGTTTTATGTTTCACCTACATTAATATTAGTCCTTTTTGAAGACTTTAAAAAACTTTGCCATAACATCCTGCATGTTCTTGAATGGTGAATGCTTACATTTCCTCTAAATGTTTCCATTACTTTCAACAGATCGTTTTCATATTTTCATCAGACTAGATAATTTCATCCCTAAGCCTCCCATTCGAACTGTAAACATGTGAATTTTACCATTCAAGAATTCTAAATTAATGAAACTGAAATGAATACTAAGATGCAGAAGTGTGCAAACGTGTTTGTTGGGACATTGTGGACTCAAAATAATCAACAAAAACGGCCAGCAAATTTTAACTTGTTGCCTTAAGCATAAGCAATATATAAGCTAGCAATAAAGTAAAATAACGGGAAGAATTTACCTTCAGATTGTCTGGGAGTTCGGAACGACCAGCATAACCAGGGTTCATAGTAATGAAAGTAGCACAAGTTGGATCAAGCTTGATTTCTGTTCCCTCAAACAACAGGGTGTCTGATCCCGAGTTGATACCTGTCAAAACATGCCAGTATTAGGAATAATGATTCACTCGAATGTTTGGCTAACATCAGTAAACGCACAAACTCACCCATCTGAATTGTCAAGATCTGCTGAGCAACTACAGACAGCACTTCAAGGTCAATGCGGTTAAACTCGTCAAAACATGACCACGCCCCGCAAGATGCCAGTCCCTAAAGTAAGGTATAGTATCAGTAAGATATTGGTAGATAATTGTACTTCCACTACACAATATTTTTAAAGATTAGTAATCAAATAGCATATATAAATCAAAACCTGGTACATCTGTAATCTAAATACAGGACTCTATTTAAACTAGCACATGCTAATTATAGATCCTGTATAAATATCTGTAAAATAAATAAATATAAGGTAGCCCCCACCCATTTTTGTGTCATCTAGCCTAATGGCAAGCTACTATCACTTCATATGAGATGATGTCAAAATAAATCTGCAACGTGTCAACAGTTGTACTAATATAACGTAATTATCTTTTTTCTGGCAAAGTCAAGTGCTCTCTGTTTATAACATTGAAATGTATTTTACGCACAAATAAGTTCACTGAATCCCATTTTATTGTATTATTATAATTGCATATCATGGGGAATGTTTTGACACATTTTTAAAAAGATTTATTAAAGTGGTCTGAAACTTTTGACAATTCCACTAATGATAACCAACAAAAATGGTTGTTGCAATACATTTGAAGTTTTAAAAATAGGGCCCATAAGATTGCCATGGAAATGGCAATTACAGTAAGACTGCAATAGTAATTGTTTGTACGTTATTCTATTTGAGAATGTCGATCCTTAAATTATACTCTTATTAACCGAGTGCGAGGTCCGTACCGTAAGTTACGGACCCGAGTTTTCCTTATGGCCCGAGAGGGCAGCTCGAGGGCCAATGAGGGAAAAACGAGGGTCCGTAACTTACGGTACGGAACGAGCAAACTCGGTTAATAAGAT
>JANVCJ010051988.1:0-13365 GCA_026413505.1 Epizoanthus ramosus | reverse complement strand
TAGTAGTAGTAGTAGTAGTAGTAGTAGTAGTTTATTCAAGGCTTCACAATCAATTTACAAACAACACTAACCCGCAAAATAGCATACGCTGATCTGGGCGGATAGCGCAATGTAAGAGCAATGTAAGATTGGTTCTAATCAGCTTCATATTTCTTCACAGAGTGATTGGGAGGATGGCGACATAGCCGTGACGCCAGGAGGGAGTCGGAAGTTGCTTGTTAACATGAACGGACACATGAACGACTCGGGTTCTTTCCATGGCCGCGTCAATGAAGGGTATGGGGATGAGCCGGAGTCCCAGGACTTCGACGACCTAATCTACGCTCTGAAGACTGGCGGCCATTTTGAATCGTCCCCGGATGATGAGAAGGAACTTGAAGACTTTGAACTTGCGCCAACATCTGAACATTACCAAGTTCGCAGAATTTCTATAGCAGATACTCATCTATAGGAGATTCTTCTTTCAACATTTGCTAGTCTATTTAAATTCGAGGCAGTGCAATAGAGAATATAGCTTTATACGGAGTATATACTGTACGAAGTACAAAGACTACTAGATATAAATATGTGTTGCAATAACTCGAACTAAACCAGATAAATGCTTGTGTGTGCTGATTTCCATTGAAGCAGAATATATTACTACCATCGACACATTTTCACAATATTATTTCTAAATTCGAGAACATTGTCAATAACTAGACTTCGTACGACCTTCATCAAATCTACTGCTTGCATGTGGCTTGCATGTGGCTTGCATGTGGCTTGTTCTTGCGTTGTCGGCTGTACTGCAAGGTACTTTTTTTATGTTCCCAGTAATTCGCCAATCCAGGAACTACAAAAGACTGGGCCTGTCTGCCCAAACAATCCCAGAAAGCAATGCTGCAAATGCTAATTTGGCATGAAGGAACAAAGCAGAATTATTACCTGTACGAAATGTGATGTGATTCTCATAATACATTTCCTGATTGCATTGTTTTAGTAATAAGTATTGTGCTTGAGTGACACATTGTGAACTCTCTCGTTGGAGCGCCGGTTGCTTTCTGGAATAGTTTGGGTAGACGTTTCTGGAGTGCGGCATTGTAGTTGCAAGCCAAATTACTATACATTTTAAATACATAAAATTAAAAATGTGAAGATATGCTAAATACTAGTATCAGAATTACACGACGACTAATTCTTGGTGAAGTAGTCAACGTTGCTTTTAAAATCGTGGTCAGCTTGGAGGTGTTGAAGCTCCATTCGACCGTAGCTTATTTATTCATAACCGTAGAAAGAGAAGTATTAACAAATAACAGAGAGTTTGCGTTTGTACTGTGTCCACAATGTCCTTTTCTCTCGATTGTTACTACTTGGTGTGAACATTTTGAAAATAAATATTTTTGTAATAAGAATGCATCCGTGTGTAATTCATGTGTAATCCATTGTGACTTCCTTTTTCTTCTTTGTCAACATCGCTTTGTTTCCTTCGCCGTTTCCTCAGTATTCCTGTCCTACAATTTTTTGTCCACTGCTCCGCTATCTCACATCCCGTTCCCCGACTTTCCAATGAACTTGAATCATGCTTATGCTCTGTTGAAATAAACCAATTTAATTACTAAAGTACCGATTATTCCTCAAACTTCATATCTTCTTGTATCTTTTGCATTTTGGGTTTGTCACATTAATTGCTAATTGCATGTATATTACATGCAGGATCCAATTGATTATTGAGGCGATCGTACAACAGAAAACTTGTCAGTAAGCTTCAGTATTTCTCCATGAATTTACAACCCGGCTATAATTAATTGTCCATTAAGCAACTTACTAGTGATGAGTGCTAGGAAAATCGAGATGCAAACTATAGGATCTTTGTTTGCTTGTTTGTTTGTTTGAATGATTTTGAGCCCACGACAATCGATGGTTATACCGCATCCAAATGGCGGATGGTGGAGTGCCGTCTTTTGGCCTTGAGGTGTTCGTTTTATTTGCAAGTTAAAGCCATGAAGACAAAGAGAAAACTATCAAACTAACTCGAGCTGGTCTCGGCAGGACAACCTGAGCACAGCTACAAGTTTTAAATGTTTGTAAAATGTTTTTAAAACACTGTGCGACTCGATTTTGCAATTGGAGTTTTGCAGATGACGCTAAGTTCAATATTGAACACAAATGATTTTAAACTGAGAGCACTCCCCGGGTTTCACATGTTTTTTCTATGAAGAAAATTGAACTGAACAAAGAACACGACGGTGCTCACACGTGCAGCGTAGCAGGGACAGACAACATTGAACAGTAAGTTGTAAATTGTGGTTAACATTGTGTGAATATATATTTGCTGCGTTTGTCCGCTGCACTGCAGACCTTTTGGCCGCGTTTTGCTTGCTATTGCAACTACTGGTATAAGAATGCTACACCTCTTTAAGTTATATTTCAAAAACGAGTGTGAGTGTTTGAAGGGGGCTTCCAAACACCGAGAACGCCTCGTCGAACACGAAGCACGAGTTTTTAAAATGGTTGAAACAAATGACATTTACAATTCGTCCGATTTATTGTGTAATCGACTAGATAGCCTAGTGGTAGTGTAGTGATAAATAGAAACATTGAAGTAGTCCAAGGGGTCGCGGTTCGAGTCCACTCTCGGCAAGGAAAAAAGAAAAATCTTTTTTATAATCAACATACGCTATACGGCAGTTTAGTATATGCCTTGTAACTATTTGAGATATGTAAGACATCTTTGGCACGAGGGTTTGAATTTGGTTCAAACACTCAAACGAGTGTTTGACGCTGTTTCAAGACTCATCCACCTGACCAAATCCGGTGCGATGATTGGCCATGCAGCTCATGAATAATTACTGAGTTTGAGAAATTCATTTCAAGCTGCCCTTCTGCTTTCGGCAGATGAATAATTTTGATTGAAGTGAGTAGAGGAATAAATTATAATATTTATTCATCAACCAAACAAGAAAACTCATAAAGCGTGACTAGTGTGGCCCAAGCTTCAAAAAACAAAAAAGGAAGTGTTAGTACCTGTTATGCTTCAAAATCATGAATTTCAATATTGCCATCTTAAACTACCAGCGGCGCTAGACTGATTACGAATAAGACACAGACCCGGCCCGGCCAGGGGGGTAATGAAATACCAATATACCCGTGTTTTTTCCCCTAAGATACCAATACACCTAAAATTTAAAGAATATTTTGGATACCAAATACCCTATAAATCAGGATAAACAAGTCAAGATACTTTATACAGGAAATTACCCTAAAATACTGGATACCAAAAGTAATATACCTCGGATACCAATATCCCCAAAACCCTTGGCCGGACAGGACAGACATACATGTTTCTTCTTGTTTTAACTCATTACATTTCGGCTACAAGTGACACGATCTTCTGATAAGAGGTTCATTGTAACGTGACACATCTTTCATGGAAAACGTGTCTTCTTTAACCAGATGCTGTGCTTCTAGATTTCAGTGATAATGACCTCGTTGATGTCCAGTGAACATTTATCACGTGCAGACTACAGGTATATAGACCGAGTTGCAGTTAAGTTTATTAACTTTTTTGTTTTTTGAAAACACTGTGTTAGTGGTTGTCCACATTGTTCCCATTAAAAATATCGAAGATTAAATCAGCCGCGTGTATCTAATAAGTGCCCACTCCCAGGTCCCAAACTCATAAAGTGCCCGCCCCGGGCGGTTATTACAATCATTACGGTAATATATCACACGAGAAGGAGTGCAGGATCACATATCATACTGAAAAATGGACTTGTGGCCGAGCTATTTTTAAAACTCAAGTTCGGTAGTTAAGAATTTATAAAGTATGCAAAACACGTCACGGTGTTGAGTTTCCTTTGTGTTTGCTTGATTAATTATTTTAGTAATTAAAATTACTAAATTAGCTCGACAATCTCATTCAACAAGATATTAATTATGTAAACATGTCTGTAATAACGAGACCGATGAGCCTTTTTAATATTAGGCCTTGTCCGTACTAATAATTGATAATTGTAATGCGCCTTTGAGCTATACGGAAAAGGCGCAATATAAATGTACCACTTTACTTTACTTTTAATGCGTTTTCAAAAGAATACGTTTACGGTGTTATCGAAAACGCAACGATCGATTCGCGTCCACACTACCGTTTTAATGCGTTTTCGACCGTCCACACTAATATAGACTACGCATAGCCGATGATTTTGCAAATAACCAGATTTAATTAAAAATCTGCCTGATCCGGGCTAGCGGCTGCACTCGCAAGCTACACTAACACGATACTTTCCAACTCCACTTTCAAATCGTTTCGTTTTCAATGAAAACGCTCAGCGTATTATTGTGGACGGCAGGTCTAAACGCATCGAAATATATGCGTTTTCATACGGGCCTTAGTCTGGCTTGCTGATTCGAGTTCTTTATAAAATATGACTTGGCCACGCATGTTACTTAAAGGGAAGATTATTTTGTTTCATAAGCTAAGGAGGGTGCTTAATCGATTGAGCCACTTAAGTCAGGGAACGTATTTCGGAGCACAAACTTAGTAATAGGCATAATTATGTATTTGTAATAATTATGTAAACTGATTGAATCGGTGAATTAATCCGGATATATTAGTATAAGTTCAATATCGGAAGTAGTATATGATAAAAGGTGCTGTTTGAAAATGCTTTTGCAAGCCATGCAGGACAAAAATTATTCTATTCTCGCTGCGAAACACTAAACTGTACATATATGTACGTGATCTTCAGTTTTTTTGCTGCTATTGCTGCTGCTGCTGCTGTTATTATTATTGTTGTTGTTGTTGTTGTTGTTGTTGTTGTTGAAAACGTCCTAAAAACACATTATAAAGTTTCTGTAACAAAAAAAATATTCAATTTCAACAACCAGACGATTACGACGACAACGACAACAATGACAACAACAACAACAACAACAACAACAACAATAATAACAGCAGCAGCAGCAATAGCAGCAAAAAAATGCGCATTCGAAAATGCTCCATTGATGTTTGCGCAATATAAATCTAATAAAGTTAAGTTATAAGTTATAAAAAACACATTTAGGTGGTATGATAAATGAAAATAACTAATTTTCAATTATTTGGAATTCACTTTGGCTCTCACTGTGGCCGTCATGTGTACTTGTGTATATAGCTATTTGAGTATTCAAAAAGACGTTGCCAACATGACATGCATTGGACAATATCGAATACCACGACCGAAAGGAATTCTGGGTTGACAAACCGTTTGAATAAAGACACGTTGCCGCGGTGGAGAGCTTTTAAAAATGCACATAGCTGTTATTTAGGCCAAATAAAATAAATTCTCGGGTTCTCATCAGAACTTTTTTAAAAAGTAAATGAGGCATGCGGGTTCTTTCTAAAGACAGTTACCAATTACAGCAACAAGCATATAGGAGAGCAAATGCCTTTGCAACTGACTTAAAAACAACAACTCTTTATTTATAAATCACAAGAATTACACCATGATTTTATACTGAAAAAAAATTAAACAAAAGGCCAATCTGCCACTCCATCTTAAAATTGTAATTTTCTCTTAGTTTTTTGTATTTAAAAAATAAAAATAATAATAGCTGTATATGTATGCGATTATTAACAGAATGTTTCTCGTATCGGTAGACGTTTTGTGTTTGTAAACCCGTTTTTTAATTTTGTGACGCAAGTTTTGTAAACCGCGAGTCCTTTGGAATTCTCCCCCGTAAAATATTTAGAAAGCTACTTAACTTTCTAAAGCGCCATTCTATGTGTTCCTAATATTGCAAAGAGGCTTTTATCAGAGACAACAGTGTAGGAAGCATAGAGAGACTTGTACGCCCGACCTTACTGGCTTAGAGATTATTTCCGTCAAAACAGCGTCATTCTTCCTGTTTTCCTCGCACCCAAGCAGCACACTCACCCGCTTTACCCTTCCGTAACTCTACGTCCCAAATTCTTGAGATTCCAAAACGTGATCCAATGTCAGATGATAAACGTTTTGCAGAAGCGATAAAACGCAGATTTTTAAAGACAGCGTTCTTCTTGACCCCACGACATTAAACTCAGAGGTAAGTTCTCGTTCTTTGTTTCTTTTCCTGACAATTTAGAAATGCCACTGTTGCTTGTCTATAAAATTATAAACAAAAGGTTCAGAGAACTGAGTTTTCATGCTGAAATCAACGTTGTTGCATGTTATGTCTGTTTTTGAACTGTTCGTGTCAACGAAAATCGTTTCATCAACATGACCGCAAGAACAAAAGTATGCGCACACGACAAGGTCACCCGTCTTGGTCGCCAAACACAGACGCAGTGAACTGCAGAAAATGATCAACTAGTATTTTGCTCTCTACTCTAGGGTATATTCTTTGGTAATAAATCTGCATCGAGGGACTTCTCTTTTATATGAACATGACACAGAGGAAATCTAAAACTGCAACAAAACAAGCATGATAAAGGCCGATTAAAAACGATACTGAATCACGCAACGTAAAACTGATAATTGTTTTCGTTTCTGATATGTCACGGTGACAAGCAGCTGTCACTCAACAGTTTAACACTAGTCATGATAGCATGCACTGTTTCTTATTTTTAATAAAGGAATGTTCATTGTTTATGTCAAGGCTAAAGCCCCGGTCAGACGTGACGAATCAAACTGAACAGTACATTTTCAAAATGATTAACGTACTAATGAGTTTGCTCATTACCATTAGGGGCTATTAGTATTAGGTTCGTCGCATGAGAAATTAATCCTCATATAAAAAGGTACCATAGAAATACACAATAGGTATATAAAAATTATATATTTGAACATTTTATTAGGCCAAAGTTGTTGACATCGAGTTCTTTCCACTTTCTGAAAGTACTGTCATTAACAGGGCATTCTGGAATATTACATTCTTAAAAGATACCTTTTTGAATTCTCTAACTCCCTTACTCCTTAGCGGTACCGCAACCCTGAAATTCTAACCCCTAAAAAGTACGGCGATCATCCCCGGCCCCGTCATGACGAATATGGCATCCCCCTCCCCCTCCCCCTGGGGGTTCTGACTAGTCGTTCCTGGCAGTACGTTCTATATAAAAAACTGGCTCATAACCTTAAGGTTATGAGCCCAAGGGCAACGCTAGGATACAGACAAAGTGATACTAGAATACATTTGGTGTTTAGTTATTCCGACCTCAACATTAGGATCATAACCGTGGCTATGATCTCTACATTGTGTCTTGGAGCTTCCTCGAACAAGCAGTCTACCATACTGCAAACCCGTTGAGAACTAACGAGTCACTGTTGAGTTCAACTTCTTGACGTTGTTTGGGACACTAAGGGGTTGGGAGTGAAACGTAGTTATTATTGGCGTCTGTTATTTTGGATTTGAACTCGTGAGACGTATTTTATTAGTATTAACAACAACAACAACAACAACAACAACAACCAAAAAAATGGTGATAATAAAAATACAATTTATAATTATAAATTCCAAATATTACTGAAATCATTATATGTTATATATTTCTGTGGCGTCATGCCATATAGTCTAAGAATATCCGCCGGACACTATTGGGAAGATTTGCCAAGCAATGAATCATCCGATATACTTCAGAAAAGTGTACTTTCTGTTGGGTGCCAAGCAGATGGTGAGATGGTTGTAGAATGTATTTGTTTTAACTGGATTATTAGCATTGCCAAACCACTTCCATGCATTAAAGAAAGCACAGCTGCTACAACTTACTGATCTGGTTATGTCATAAAAAGTGGTCGTAAATTCCAGGCTAATTACAAAGCTCCGTGAGTCGGTGCTGAGAGCATTACACGCATGGAAAAAGCGCATGCGGCACTGACTGACACGCATTGACATTAGGAGATCTCCACAGGACGTCCTCTGCATACCGGGCCGTGTGAGCGAGGGAATGCCCTGCAAGGCCATGGCGAGGTATTCTCTATTCCTGCTCGTCCTCGGATTAACAATTTGTATCAAAGGAACGCTATGCAGGCCTGGAAACAAATGGGGACCATTTAAAAACCAACAGCAAAGTAAGTAGGGAATAATTGTCTTAAACCTTTATGTATGCTTCTGTATTAGAGATCTTACCCTAACAAACTGCTAACTGATGTTAACCAATCCCAATCTACTGTAATATTTCACCAATCTTTGTTTGTATTATTTTCTCATACAGAGCAGTTTGCCCACAGCTTGCCAGATTTTCGGATCACGACACCATTCATCGCTTCTAAAGATGGATTCGTCTTAAGCTATAGCCTAAACAAAGTTGCTGACAGAAGGGAATTGTATTACGTAGTCAAAGCTTTTGATCAGCATTTATTGCTTGAACTCAAAGCAAACCACCGGCTTGTGGCGTCCAATTTCGCCAGCGAAGTACTGGAACACTCACGAGAACATTTTACAAACGTTTCCTCCAAGTGCTACTACTCTGGTAGAGTGAGAGGGCTGCATCACTCGAGTGTGGCAATAAGCAATTGCCGAGGCCTGGTGAGTATAGAATAATATAATAGATACTATAGTCTATAGAGTATCCGTTTGTTTATGTTTCCTTCTCGTCTTTATCACGTAACAAACTGTGTAATGGCCCAGTCTGCCCTTGGCTATAATCTGTCTGTTGTTCTTTGACCTGTCAATCAGTAATCTTAATGGCCATTACAAGAAATCCCCATTCATACTACTTTTGAACGGACTTGACTTTTTAGGGTTTCGCATGCGAAACGTGTTCAGTGATTTTGCTACATGTCTAAAATCTTCAGTGGTTGCAAGTAAACCCGATATGGAGTGTGACTGTTGGTGTTAATGACCCAGAGTCAAGTCAGGAAGTGATTTCCTAAATTGTGACCTCGGAGTCTGTTGAAATTTCGCCGCAGTACAAAAGCGATCTCCTAGCTCGTCTCTTATCTTATCTAATCTAATCCAATCTATTTGTTGATTTTAGTTTGGGATTATCCGTACAATGGACGACGAGTTCTTTATAGAACCGATGGCAAACAGACGCCGCACTCATCCTCATCTTCTCTACAGAAGAACCGCACTGAATGCTCAGGAAGCACGCGGAAAACCGCTGGGTTGTAGCTGGGCATCCAAAGGTATTTCAAAATCGTTCTATTTTTAACAAACTGAAATCCACCAAATCGGATATTTATATTTATAGTAAAGCCACCACACGCATACACTGTCTACAGTCTAGTGCAGTGAACCACTTGACATCAAGAGAACACATCCCCTATTAAGTGGA
This sequence comes from Epizoanthus ramosus, assembly GCA_026413505.1. Taxonomy (NCBI): domain Eukaryota; kingdom Metazoa; phylum Cnidaria; class Anthozoa; order Zoantharia; family Epizoanthidae; genus Epizoanthus; species Epizoanthus ramosus. Next base: position 4,154 of record JANVCJ010051988.1, on the reverse strand, counting down.
TTGTACCATGTTTATAATCCCTATTCTGATCTGAAGCTGACACTACCTGAAGCCAAAACATTTAGATTAGATTCCTTTGTCGTCGAGGTCTTCATTAAGGAATTAGCGCCTTCCTATTAGTTCCGCTTAGTCTTCCACTGCGCTCTTTCTCAAATTGAAAACTCATGTTTTGAAGAAAACCCCAAGTGTTCATTGACCTCTTTATAAGGCACGCTTGACAGACGAATGGGGCATGTGATCTGGGTCATGTGATCTGGGTCATGTGATCTGGGTCATGTGATCTGGGTCATGTGATCTGGGTCATCTTTTGGCTGTGATATGATGCAACGGCCACAGCAAGTAAAACATAATCGGGTTCTTTTCTTTTCTTCGTCTTTTCTTCGTCTTTACGTTTTTCTTCGTCTATTCATCTTTCCTTTTTTCTTTTCTTTTCTGTCTTTTCTTAGTCTTTTCCTAGTCTTTTCTTCGTCTTTTCTTCGTCTTTTAATAATAATAAGTTTCATCTTTCCTTAGTCTTCTTAGTCTTTTCTTTGTCTTGGTCTTGTCTTCATCTTGTCTTAGTCTTTTCTTAGTCTTTTCGTCATCTTGTCTTCATCTTTTCTTAGTCTTTTCTTAGTCTTTTCTTCGTCTTTCATTCATCTTCGTAGCTGTTGGCAGCGTTTGATTAAGCATAACGCCTTAATAGTTAACTAGTCTAGTACTTCTTTTGCTATCCAGATGTAAATTCTAGGTGATTGTTCGTAAATGGGGAAAGGATAGCGAATGACGTCTCAAAGAGCCCCTCCTACCACCTCCCACCCAAGAAAGAGCACTGAAAGAGCTTTCGGTTCGCTGGGGGTAAACTGATTATTGTAATGCGCCTTTGAGCATATTCATATGAAAAAGGCGCAATATAAATGTACCACTTTACTTTTTTTTTTCACTGAAAACATCGAAAACTAAACACTTTCAGGAGTAGTAAACCAGATATCATTGATATCTAAAATAGACAAGAAGAGCACATCTTTGCTTTTGAACGTATTTTCATAATTAGAGCCAGAAATCACTTCAATTGGGATTTGTTTATCTTCAATTATTATTACAAGTACAAGACATTGATACAAGTGACAAGAAGGGGCTGTAGAGTAATACTAAATGATCAAACACAAGAGTACTCTAATTATGGAAGTTTTGATTTTTGTGATTCGCAATCCATCTCCCTCTGCCGACCATCCTAGCTTGAATCGCTCTTTCTGTTTTCTGTTAGTATTTTTACCGATTTTTAATAGTTGTTTATTTAATGATATTTAATTTGACCATATTGCACAAACATGAGGCGATACCAAACTTCATTACTGCATGCTCTCTACCAGTTACAAGACGAGTACATGTAGTAAACGGGTTGAAGATCCCTGTTGTCACGTGCTGCTGTCAAGTGCAAAGACACTCAGTAACATTTACAGCCTTTTGCTGTCTTTACAAAATTGTATGTCTTGAACATTTTCATGTAGTTTGGTCGTATATATGAATACTCTAATCTTACTCTTCTCAAGCCTCATCTTCAGTTAACCACAAAACATTCCTGATTATATATCAAATGGCAAATTGAGATTTAGAACGAAGCTGTTTTAAAGTTTTACACTTCAAAATCCACATATTTGGAAGTTGCCTAATTATACACTATTTGGACAAAAATAGTTATCAGATCGGATTTTGCTTTTGTTTCAGGATTTCATAATCTAATAATACCTATCAGTCAGTTCTTAAAGTGTTTTCTCGAGCTATCTATTTGTCCGTGAGTCAATGTAGTTTTAGTGAACTTATTTCAGCATTTGTTTAGCATGTGTCGGATGAAAATATTTTATCCTCTCATCACGAGTTATTTTAGCTCAGTGCTTTTAGCACTACGTATTGTTAACAAATGAAGCGACGAGTTTGAAAAGACAGTGATCTCTCCACTCCATTTCTAAAATCGTGACCATCTCAGCCACCTCGGAATGTAGGTAAATAGATTTGTTTAAGAACTCAACGTCCCAGGGGTACAAGTGTCGTAGCAGAATCACACTAACCGTGGGCGGGCTCCTATTGGGATTAGAGTATCTAAGGAAAGACGAGAATCTTGTAAGAGAAACTTCAGGCCAACTATATTGGAAATATACAAACTTCCGTAGCAGTCCGATTGATTGTCACCCATAATTTAAAATAAATAATTTAAAAATAAATATAGCGCAGATTTTATGTTCAAATGCGCTTGTAACAGGAAGTCAGAATGTGCTAAATGTATAACAGTAAAAGCTAATCTAAAATCTAAAAAATCTAAATCTAAAATTTACGTCGATATGGAATTAGGAGTAAAATATTTCTTGAATAAAAATGTTTTCAAATGGTTTTTAAAGATGATAAGTTATCGGAGTATCTCGAAATGAATCGATAAGTTTGTAAAATTTTTAGTCAATAGTTTTAGCCGTTCAAGAGAGACGGAAATCTTTGCATGTACCTCTTGATGCATTCTGATTGGTTGAACATCGTCACATGACTGCGTAGTCGAGACCAGGGCCGAGATCTGGTGTCAGGTTTCAGACCCTACCCAAACTCGACCAATCCCAGACCTGTTAATTAACTGAACCAAGCTGATTGGTCGATACCTGTAGAACAGCTCTATAGCCTTTCTCTTTAATATCGCGGGATGTGAAGTTTCTATCGAGCAGTGTGTGTTTGTGCCCGCTGTTCCCCGCGATACAACAGGGAACTTAAGGACGACCTCGACGACGACAGCACAGAACAAAGGGTTTCATTACAGAATACAATAAACTGCACAAGAAAACGTATATCCCAATCCTGCTATCCAAGATGCAGTTAAAACAACAACAACAACAACAACAACAACAAACTTTATTTACACTCAAACGTTTTACAGGAAGGAAGAAAGTTACATAAATTACAAATTTTACGAGTGTTGGGACTCCAGAAGTAGTTAAACGAATCGAGTCTGGAGCCCCAATATTCTATAACATTAACAATTGGAGCGGTCAAAAAAGAAAAAAAAAATAGTCAAGAAAGTACGAATATACGAGAACAAAATTTGAATATACAATAACAATTACTATAATCAATATTAATTATATACTTAATAAGTTTGTATAGAATATAAATTTTGTACAGAATATAAACAGACTATAAATTAATAGGACAGCAAATGAAAGAAAGAAGATTGACAGTGACAAGCGAATTTGGTTTCCCGATATTTCCGACAGTCAAGCTGTCAGTCAGTCAGACAACTCGTGAACGTCGAAATACAAAATTTTCGTTTATTACTTCGGCTTCAAAACTAGGGTTTCTAATTCCTCTAGTTCGCGCTCTTTCACACAAGTCACAACAAAAACGAATGAAGAATTCATAAAGAAAAACAGAAAACAAGAAATCGTTACAATCCGAACTGCTTACAGTCCCTAATATTACTGACTGATCGACAACAACGCTTGGTCATGCCGATGTACCACTGGAGCTGTTATATTCATCTACATTTGTTCAAAACGGTAAATTAAAAAACACATCGGTCTGTATTTTCGACAGTCAACATTCATCGATTACTTCATTACGTAAATAGCACATGGGAAGAACACCCGACGGAATTGTTCTAACATTTGCGGGTTGGCCTTGAACTCTTATTTGGCCTTGGTTTAGATGCTTCATTTCACGTAAATCGCTTCTAAAGAATATTATGATGTGTTGCACTGCTGTTGCGACAAATAATAGTTTGGACAGATGGTCTTTCGCTCATTATTCAGCAATAATATGCTGTCCTGTATTTTATATTAACCTTTGTTAATGTTATGAAGCTGAAGGAAAAAGAATGAAAAACTCATTCCAAATTGTGCTTGAATTTCCTAGGACAGTAGTCTGCCGCCATTGCTAAATAGTTTTACCAGATTTTCACTTTAAAGTAGATATAGCAATTCTATGACATTAAAAGCAACATTGTTTCTAGTTAATGGTGAACATTTGAAAATGTTAACTTAAAAGAAGATTAAAAGTTAGAATTCAAGGCTATTTTAAAATAAACTACTTTACTTTTAACAAATTTATGTTAAGGGCCTCGCCACAACCGACCGACCGAATGCATGAACTGATGAAGGTCAGAGAGAGCAGAACAACTATACTCACCGGAAGTCGAG
>JANVCJ010051877.1:0-13365 GCA_026413505.1 Epizoanthus ramosus | reverse complement strand
GGTACGAAGTTGTTGTACAAACATAGGGTGATAAACTGCCTGGCCAGACTGGCCGGACCCGACAAATGGAAAGCGCCTTAAGACTCCTTACGTCTTGTACAATTTTGAATGTTTATATATACTGCAATATAGAGACACTTGTAGATTTTGTCCCTTCAGTGTTTTACAGCCTTCCTCACCTCAGGACTGCCGGGAGAATAACTCAGCGACACATCTCTAAATTCTATTGCACCGTTGCTAGGCCAATTCCCAGGTGGCTCGTTGCCATGGATACCGTATGCGGGATCTGGGGGCAATTCAGCGTATGTGAATACTCTCTCCACTGACGTCATCTCATTTTCAGCCTTACTTCCCAACACAACAAGCCACATGACCAAACCCATGAGCTGCAAAGCATAACTTATCGACAATCCGGACAGAGCTAGAAAAACAAGACAAAAGGAAACTCGATCTTTATAGTTATGTATTAATCCATAATTATAAAAACATTTTCTGTAATTATTCCCAAGTAGTTTAACCTAATCAGTTTTTCAAACAATTCTTTATTCCCAAATAATTTATAACAATAATAAATTAACACATAACAGAAAACAGTCAATATAGGCCAACATTAACTGCTTTTTTAGTTTTATTTTAAATGAGAGCGTGCTTGAGTGATTCATCAACGGAATTCCGGCGGACTTCGGGTCCACACAATCTTACATTGATTAGACCATAATACATACGAGCAGGGGGTAGAGTAAGGTAGTTTGGGAGGCAAGGCGCGTGTTCTAGTGATATTGATTGCTGACTAGTTTGAAGAAATCATTGAATTTCTTTGGAAGTCTGCCCTGTATGAATAGTGCCGTGTATATTTGAGAAGTGTGTGTCTTGAAATAAGAGAAAGTAATGATTCGAATGGACTTTTTTTGTAAAATTACAAGTGGATAGACCCCATAATTGTAAGAAATGGAAAAATGATCGAAAAGTGTTTCCCCATATCAAGATCCCATAATTGTGAGAAATGGAAAAATGATCGAACAGTAAAATTTATTGAATAAGTATGATGAGAGAAACAAAATGACATGTTATTTCCAATTTAAGTTACAGTTATTGATTACACCTAAATATTTAATGTACTTCTTTTCTTCTAATGTTTATTATTAATTTTGAGGAGTTTTATTGGATAGTGAACGTTTTCTTGAAGAGGATGAAAGATGACAAAATTAACTTATCAATGTTTCATGGAAGCTCATTAGCACATTACGAGTCATTAACATTGTTAAGTGTTGATTATTTACTTTGGCCTCTAGGCACTGAAGACCTTCTTGTGAACAGAAAAAATAAGAGTCATCAGCTGTAAGAGGCGAAAGTCTAAACCTGGGGCAAAGTTACTGAGGTCATTTGTATATAAGGGGAATCAATAATGGGCCTAAAACGGAGCCTCGAGGGACACCACAGGTTATACGTTTCAAATCAGATGTTTCATTGTACCAATGGGTACAAATTGTTTTCTATTGGTAATATATGCGGAAAACCTATTGGCTGTACCCCTTACCCTATAGTATTCACGTTTTCAAGAAATGTTATCAATCGATTATACATTAGTTTTTCACATATTTTAATTGTTAATCCCTTAAAGTAAAGAGATGGGACGATTATTAGAAATGACGGCTGTAGTTCCCTTGTTGTACACAGGCGTAGAATTCGTGCAATTTTCAATTTGCCCGGTACAACACCAGAAGAAAAGGAATAGTTTAAAAGATATGTCAAAGGTGCTGATAGGAGAGATTTCGAGATTTTAATAATTTTGTTGGGATACTATATGGGCCAGTTGCTTTGACGTGTTGAAATTACATATTTCATCCTCAATATGAGTAGCTGTAACTGGAAAGTGAGCAAAAAACTGACCACTGCATGGGGACTTACACAAAGGCCAATAACTCTTTGTAACGATACTTTAGGACTGGTCATGAGCATGTTTTCTGCTCTGGACATGGAGATACAGCTGCCTCGTACCCAGGCTCTTCAGAACGTCAGAACGCGCGCAAGGGTGCTTGGGAAGGACGAGAAAATAAAAGACACGCAAGGGTTCTTGGGTAGACTGCGCGACACGCAAGTTTGTTGAAAACTTCTAGAGAATTGTTGAAAAGAAAAGAAAAGTGACTTCTTGAAAAGAAGTATTAACCGGAGGAATAGCGTTTGCAAGGTTTGAGCTTACATTGGTAAAATAATTGTTAAATACATTAGCATGGCTTCTTATTCAGATTCTTACCTGGATCGGAAGCAGTCCAGATGGCTGCAAGTGACGTCAGGGTCACCATTGCATTGTTGATGAAGTTCATACGTACAGACAGCCATCTTACTACTACAGACCGCAGAATGAAAGCGCTGTTGGAGTGATCCTGAAGCCTTAAACAAAGATTAAATTGCTATTACTCTTAGTGGAATCAGTTTTCGGTAACCTTATAAGTTATTTGAAGAAGGGGATGGGACAAACATCGTGGCGTAGTTGATAGTTTGTCCTGGTTCGAACGTGACAAGTACTTTCATATCGTAAAGTGATTCAGCAAAACATTGTGTACTTTCGCAGTACTTCACTCGACCCAGTTGCATAAGTGGATAGCTGAAAATGGTGGACACTTTCAAAGAAATCGAGTACATACATACATATACATACATACATACAACTTTATTTAGACACGGAGTCTCTCTGTTTTGCCTAGAAACACTGTACAATAGGATTAAGGACATATGTTTTCATAGCAGAGTAGCTGTAGGGGATAAGCCTCGCCAAGACCAAGATTCAAAAGAGAGCTGGGTACAGAAGTGGGAGTTCCGGTACACTGGGTACATTTGAATACTGTGTGGATTATCTCGGTGTACCTGTGGAAATCCTCGAGGAACCACTGTTGCTGTCCATAGCTCCGGATGGTGACGATTCCCCGTATAGCGTCGGTCACGTGAGAGTACAGAGGTGTACTGGTAATGGCCGTAAGTCGGGCCAGTTCTCTCTGCGCATGATTGAAATATCTAGTTGAAGAAACACAGAAATCAAAAATAAAATGTAGAACATGTACGTTTGCTAGTCCACAAGGTCCTCTGATAGTTATAGTTATGTTACAATAATTCATGGAGGGTCTTACATGGCTGCATGAACGAAGAGAACTAAACAAATGAGAGAGTTTTTCAACACAAAAAGATCAAAATTAAACATGAATAATTGTGTAGTCATATCCCGCAAAGTGCTTCCTATATGGTAAGTCCTGTGCAACAATTTCGCAAGGTTTGGGCTGGCCTGTAATCAACAGGACTCAGCAGCAACATCAGTAAAACCTGGCTATCATTCTAACCACAGACCTGACAATGGAATGCAACAATTTGTTTACCTGGTTAGATAGAAAGCTATGAGGGCAGAGGGAACAACAGCGATTACCATCCAGACATTGGCCACTGACACGACAACCAGAACAGCGAGTGTCTGCAGGCCGCACTGAAGCACTTCGATAAGAGAGGATGGAAGAGACTCGTCTACAATACCCATGTCCCTGGCGACCCTGTTAGGTGCATAACATGTGACATAAAAATACTATTACTACCAACGATGATAATGATGAGTTCTATGATAAGGATGATGATATAGATGATTATAAAGAAAATGATTATGACGATGTTTATGATGAGGTTGATGATGATAGTGATGATGATGATAACAATAATTGCTGCGAGCCCGTGGCGAGCAGCGAAATTTTCGTACCCTGGTAAAGATTTCACGTTCGTCTCTCAGATGCCAGTTGCTTTGGGACTTTCGTGGACCGGTGGACCGGTTTTGGATTACGTAATGTTGTCGGAAATTTACCTTCGGCAGGCCTTCGACTAGCGACTGACTTCGAACGCTGTCGAGCACTGACGTATGTCTCCGATACCTGCTCCGAACAGTGTTGCCATCGGAGGCCAGAGATCGGAGGCCGAACTCAGTTCTCGAATGCATACGAAAACTTTTGATTGGACACCTAACTTCGATTACCGTCGGACATTGACTTCGGACACCTCGGAGACCGCCGAAGACTGTTCCCGAACGCGAACGAAGATTTTGCCAGTCACATGTACTTTCGAGTCGCCATTTTGATGCTGGATTGCGGAAGGTTGTTTGGTATTTTCGTGGTCTTTTTTGTGTCGGTAAGTACGTGTATTTTTGATGAATATTTTCGAAACTACTATTAAGCTTTACCACAGCCTTCAAAGATTCTGCGGGACTGATCCAATGGAAGGTTTAGGCAAATTCCTTCGAATTATACGTAGTTTTTCTACGAACAAGTCGGCTCGGCCTGGCCCAGCTGCCCCTGGTCTGTCATTGCCACGTGCTTCAAGTGCAAAATTTTTGACGAAAACAGCAACCTCAAGACGTTCAAAGTTCACTACTTTTATGATGGGTCTTTATAAGGGTAATTTTAGGAAGCCAGTCAGCCTTACGGCAGAAGACCAAGTTAGCAGAAATCGGGCATCTTCACGTGTGGTGGTGGGACAGCTGACATCTACAGTACTAAATAGCCGCTGCTTGATAGCTGTAGAGCAGTTGGAACAAATGAAACAGCTAAACCCTTGCCCGATAGCTGTAAGGCAAGTGGAAACGAAACAGCTAATGAAAGCCCAAAGCCCACTGTGGCGGGACATAAGTCAGATCCAACTTCGTGATTCCGAAAACGCAAAATCTGCACCTTCCATTGATCAGCCTTGCACAAATTTGAAAGCTGTGGACAATGTGGTAACTTGTGACGATTTTGTATCTGTTGAATCGAAGTCGAATAGTAACTTCTCTGGTGTCAATTCTTCAGTTCCAGAACTTAGATTAACAGCTAGAAAACTTACCATTGATTGTAATCGAAGAAAAAAAGCTCTGCATAGAGATAGGGAGCCTTCAAGGTTGCCACATAATAAACTTGTACGAGCCTTGCGAAAAAGAACATTGCGAAAGAAAGTGAAAAAATTGCTCAAAACGTGTGTACCTAAGTCCTCAATTATTCATGTGATTGCCACTAATTATAAAGAATATCATCTTAAATTTGTCAACAGAAATGATTGTTTTTTTAGTAGGTTTTTCAACAGAATGACAAAAAGCAGTAGTGCTATCAAAAAGCTTCATTTGAAAAGGCATCAGGCTCAGGATTGCAATTTTTTTAATGCACCAAAAGAACCAGATTCTTTACTGCATCATAAAAGTGTGTGTAACACGACCATTGGTCATAGTTTGAAAGGAGGTATGCACTCTATGGATAAGCATAACTCAGGATGGCATAATTTATTTCATAAGTTGGCAATAATAGGATTGAAACCACTTGATGTTGGTGGATCAGGCGACTGTTTTTTCAAAGCAGTTTCGCATCAACTTTTTGGTAAACCAGACTTGCATTTTGAGGTTCGCAGTACTGGAGTCAGTCACATGGTAAACAACCCAGAACTATATATCGAGAGTATCGCAAATGTTTCATGGGGAGATTACATTCACAACATCGCCAAACTAGGGATATGGTGTGACAATATTATCATGCAGGCTGTTGCCAATGCTTTTCGCTGTGTGATTCACATAACTGAGTCGAATGTTACTTCAACTGAAGCAACTGTTTTAACTCCAGTAGATTCAGAAGAAAAGACAATATTCTTAGGTTATATAAACAATTTGCACTATGTTTCTACAGTGCAAGACAAGACTACCAATTCCCAAAGCACCATAATTGGTCAAAAACGGAAATTATCTGAAACTGATGACAAAAAGCAGACTAAAAAAGCAAAACGAAATGAAACTGCCCAGGAGAAGCAAGAAAGATTGACTAGACGAAGAGAAACTGACAATCTTCGTTTATCAAATGAAAGCTCTGAAGCCAGACAAGAAAGATTAGCAAAGCGAAGAGAATTGTATAAAATACGTAGATCAAATGAAAACTCTGAAGCTAGGGACAAAACACTGGCAAAACGAAGAGAATCTGAAAATTTTCGTAGGTTAAATGAATCTTCTGATCACAAAGAAGCTAGACTGGAAAGACGCAGAGAACTTTACAAGTTCCGTGAATTAAATAAATGCAAACAGGTTGATGATCAGCAGAGCTATTTAAACGATTCCGATGCTTTGAATAATGGTCTTATCCATGACCAGTGCTGGGCAAAGGCAAATATAAATAAATTCCACAAATCTCTTGAGTATTCAACTTTTCAGTGTGTGATATGCAAAGAGGCATGGCCAGTAAACAAAAAGCCAAGATTTGCTGATAAGTATATATGTGAAAGATGCTCTAGAGACAAATCGTCACCCAAAAAGTTTTCTGCTGAAAATCTGATGGTACCTAGCTCAGTACCCCATCAACTACAGGACTTGACTCAAGTCGAGGAAATGTTGATTGCCCGTGCTCTTCCAATAATGAGAGTGTATATTAAACCAGGGGGGCAGAGAGGCTACTCTGGGCACTGTGTTAATTTACCACAAAATGTAAAAGAACTTGCATCTAAACTGCCTAGATATCCTAAGGATTTATCAGTTATCATTGTTAAGGTCAAAGGCAGAGACAATACTTTCAAAAATGTAAATGTGAGAAGGCAAAGGGTGCTTGATGCTTTACTGTGGTTGACTCAAAACAACCCTCACTATGCAGATGTCACTATTGATACTGATGTAGTTCACAGTTTACCTGTAGATGGTGTACCATCTGACTTGTTGACTATTGAATCTGAGAATGAACTTGTTCCAGATGAAGTTATTGAAGAAGAATTATCATGCGATGATAATGTGACCCATAATGATGTAGTTTATGATCAGTCATCAGAAATGACAAGTTTCTTGCCAGTTGGTGAACAACAACAACAAGAGTTAGAAGCAGTCAGAGAACAACTTTCACCAAATGATCCTTTGAGTTGGCCTACTGCTGATGACCAGCCTTTGAATGAATACCAAACACCACATTTGGCTACTATGTCCTTCCCTACGTTATTCCCTGATGGGAAAGGGGACCCAACCAACCCTGCACTTTTAAGAGATGTTGCTATAGGTGAAAGGTTCAAACATCTAATCAAATTTGCTGAAAAAGTAAATGGCAAATGGTACTATCGTTTTGCCAGCCATCCCAGATTTCCTTATTGGGCTTTTAACATGCTACAAAGAAAAAGAACCTTGCAAAATTGTGGAATATTTTTGAGGCAGAACCCTGGGGAAGCACACATGACAATTGATGAGTTGCGTGAAATGGCAAGAAGTGATCAGTCTAAAATTTTTATGTCGAAAATTTCTAGATACGTGGCTAATATTCCAGGAACGAATGCTTACTGGTATAAAGTTAGGGAAGACCTGAAAACAATCATAACAACTGTAGGTACACCGACTTTGTTTTTCACTTTTTCATCTGCTGACATGCATTGGCCTGAATTGCATGCTCTTTTTGGAACAGATACTGCCAACTGCTCCAGTGAGGAAAGACGACAAAATGTCATAAACAATCCCCATATTGTTGACTGGTTTTTTACACAACGGTTACAGAGTTTTATTAAACATTGGCTCTACAATACATTGGATGCTAAATGGCACTGGTACAGATTTGAGTATCAGGGAAGAGGAAGTATTCATTGCCATGGCACTGCAAAGTTGAAAAATGACCCTGGATTGTGTGATCTAACAAAAACTGCTCTGAAAGGATTTTTAGCACAAAAACAGAAGGAACAGCTACTCTGTGACCCTGATAATGATGTATCAGTAGATGAACTGGATAAAGAAATTTTTGCTGGAAATGAGGCTGCTGAGATTGTTTGCAAATATGTCGATTGGTTGCTTACCACTGTAAACCCTAATCCACCAGATGATGGTGTATGGGTAAGACCAAAAATACATCCTTGTCAGAAACCTTACAAAGATGTACAAAACTTTGACATGGACACTGATTATTGTGACCTTTTAAACATGGTTCAACGGCATACACGTTGTAGTACTAATTATTGTTTGAGAAAAAAGGGAAAACAAAACGAGCTGAAATGTAGATTTAATTTTCCTTTGGAGCAATGCACAGAAACAAAATTGGTGTTTGAGGAGGTTCACAGTAAAACTGATAATATTCAGTACAGAGCAAAAGTTGTCACCGAGAGAAACGATTCTCGGATAAACAACAACCAACGACTTCAGTTACAAGGCTGGCGAGCCAACTGTGATATACAGGTAGTTATAGACCACTATGCCTGTGTAGAATATCTTACGAAGTATGCAGCTAAAGGTGAACCAAGGACACCAGTTTTAAAAGCTGCATTTAACACCATTGTAAAAAGCACTGGTGTTAACAGTGACCCCCAGAAAGCAATCAAAAAGATAATAATTAAAACACTTGGTGAAAGAGATTATGCTGCACAGGAGACAATGCATCACTTGCTTTCACAGAAGCTTTATAGCTCATCTTTCACTGTTATGCCAGTCAGTTTAATTGGGTCACGTAAAGTTCGTACCAGCTCAGTCCAGGAAGGGGAAATCTGTTCTGGAAACTCGCTCCTTGATTGCTATGCCACTCGTGAGCAGTACGATAGTTCAGAGTACATGAAGAACTTGAACTTTGTTGAGTTTGCAACAAAATTTAAGCTTGAGAAGAAGAAACTGGTTAGCCTTCCAGAGAATACAGTTCCCAAGATATTTCCTTCTTACTCTTCAAACCCAAAAGGTCCAAACTTTCCTCTGTACTGTAAGTATCAACTTCTTAGGTACAAGCCTTGGAAGCAAACAATAGACAATGCATGGGACAATGAAGAACCTTCAGACGAAACCCTTAAAAATAAATGGCAGAGCTTCCTTGAAACACCATATGCTCAAGAAAACGTGCCAAACTGGTTTGATAAACTTGTTGAAGTAGTCCAAAGCCAGCTGGAAACAGAAGAGCCTGACGAAGAAACCGGCAGTACAACTCGTGAAGAATGGATGATTTTAGCAGATCGCCGTTTACCATTTCAAAATTCTTCAGAAGAAATTTCAACAAGTTCCACTAATTGGAATCAAGACAGAACTAATTACAGTACACAGCAGATAGGTGAAATGCCAAACTGGATCAAAACCAAAAGAGAGAGTAGTAATGGAAATATCCAACAAAACTACCAAACAATAGACCTTAATAGCTTTAGTGAAATGCAAGGGCTTGCTTTCAACATGGTCAAGGATCACTACCAAGATGCATCTCCTGACAAAGAACCATTGCGTCTCATAATAAATGGTGTCGCAGGGACTGGAAAAAGTTATGTTATAAATGCTATCCGTAACCTACTAGGAGAAAAATGTGCTTTAACTGCTCCAACTGGAAAGGCGTCCTTTAATATTGGAGGAGTAACAATCCACTCACTTTTAAGGTTGCCAATTGGTTCAAAAGGTAATAAAGAGCTGAAAGGTCAGAACTTGACCAGACTACAGGAAGCTCTCAATTGCATTAACTACATAGTTGTAGATGAGTATTCTTTACTTGGTCAAACAACTTTTGGATGGATTGATAGACGGTGTAAGCAAGCAACTGGCTTTCATGATAAGATCCTAGGAGGAATTTCTTTCATCCTAGTAGGTGATCCAGCTCAGCTACCTCCTGTAGCAGATAGAGCACTTTACCACAACAAACCGAGTAACAGTATTGGTGAACAGGGACACCACATATATACTATGTTTGACAAAGTTGTAAAACTCGATGTCAACCACCGTGTTGAAGGTAATAACCCTGAGCAAGAGCAGTTCAAAGATTTGTTGTCACGGCTGCGGAAGGGTGAATCTACAGTTGAAGATTGGGAGCTGCTTTTGTCTCGTCAACCATCGCGTGTTAATAATTTAATTGATTTTGAAGATGCCATTAGATTATATCACAGCAATGAAGATGTCAAAAATTACAACAAAGAGCAACTTGCCAAGATTAAACATCCAGTTGCACATATACATGCCCGTCATTCCTCAGCTTTTGCTAAAACTTTAAGCTCTGACGACATGTCAGGACTAGAACCATCACTGATGTTAGCAAAGGACGCTAAAGTGATGTTAACAATGAATTTATGGCCATCTGTTGGTCTGTGTAATGGTGCTACTGGAAAGGTAGTGGACTTCATTTACCAAGACAATCACCAGCCCCCTGATTTACCAATCGCAGTTATTGTGCAATTTGATAACTATAGGGGCCCATCTATCAGTGAAACTATGCCATCATGTGTACCGATATGTCCAGTTACTGCATCAATGGAGTCACTGGATGGTTTTAACGAAAGGCAACAACTACCCCTTAGACTTGCCTGGGCAATAACTATTCATAAAAGCCAAGGTCTGACCTTGCAAAAGGCATGGATAGATATTGGAAAATCTGAGATAAGCCCAGGCCTTGCCTATGTTGCAATAAGTAGGGTTAAGACACTTTTGTCATGCATTATCGAGCCAATGACATTACAGCGACTGACCAGTTTGAAATCATCAACAACTTTGCAGTATCGCTTAGCAGAAGAATTGCGTCTAGCTGGCTTAGCAGAAGAAACTTACAGTGCATACCTTGAACAGAACCAATACTAATACTACCTTATAATGTAAAAAGGGTTTTCATTTAAGGCTGAAAGTGCCTCAAGAAGTTGCCCTGATAAGTTTATCTGAGGGATTGAGATTTATATTTGTTTTTATTGCCAGTGTGAACAGTTCCCACATGACACACACACTACAAGTAATTTCAACGTAAATTTTTATTATTATTATTACTATTATTATTATTATTATGATTATCATCGTGCCATTAGAAAAGACAAAGTAGGAAAAGAGCTATTCACAACTTTTTGTAGCAACTTTGGTAGTCCTCTGGTTCTCAAAGGAGCTAAACATTCTGTAGCAGCAGCTTTGAGAAAAAAAAAACCAAGCTACTTGTAACAATACAGTTGGAGTGCTTTTTTAATAAAAAGAACTCTAAACATCAGTAGTCTGTGTCAAAGTAAGTATCTAAAGTATCGTAACCCTCACTCTTAACTCTCTAACATTTTCTAGCTTTCTTTTCTTTGTACTTTTGTGCAAGACATTTTTACCCTAATCAGTCCTAGATGTGCGACAAAACTTCTTTTTTGTAGCTTAAAAGTAACATTACTAGCCTTAAACGTAGATAAAGCCTAACATAGCCTAATTTTGCTTTATGTTTCAGAAAAAATGGAGAAAATCACGGGCTTTATCCATAACGTGTCACCCGTCAAGCAGTCGAACAAGACCCCATACTTCGATATGGTGATTCAGACTGAGTCAGAAAACCTGCGGGGAGTTTGCTTCACGTCGAGCAAACATGATGAATTTCAGAAATGCAGCGAAGCTAAATCTCCCATAAAAATAACCAACTTCAACTTGAAAAATGACAGTGTCTTGATGAATGTAAGAGTGAAAATTGAGCGTCTCTTTGAAAGCCCATTTGAAATCAAAGAAATTCCATCCTCCCAGAATATCGCAATGTTGTCAGCAGTTACCAACAACCAGTCTGTCAGCCTCAAAGCGAAAGTTGTTCAGCTCTCAGGAATTAAGCGAGTGTCAACTAAAAATGGAATAAGATCAAAGGCCGAGTGCTGGCTCCTTGACCCCTCAGGCTCAGTCAGGCTGACAATCTGGGAACCATTCATACAACAAGTGGCAGAAGGAAACACATACACCTTCCACAACCTGAAGTCCATTAAAGACACGTATAACAATCGCGTCTATGTAAATACGCCAAAGGAAGGTTGCTCAATAACACAGTGTGAACCATTCGCTGAGAACCTCCCACTGCCTACTGACTTGCCAGACAACTTCACCCAGACATCCATAGTGGCTAAAGTGATTGGCATCGACAAGTTTACTGCATATCATCAGTGCTTCAAGTGCAATAAAAGATTGCCCGAAACTGGAAACTCAAAATTTGTCAAATGTGCATGTGGCTTATGCCAAAAGATTGATGCCAACAAGACACAGTACCACGTCCAAGTGATGCTTCAGCAGGACCAGAACAAGAACCAGACCACAATCACCTTATTCACCCAACTTTTACAGCATGTTCTGCAACTCCTGGGATCACAACTCTCTGACCCCTTACAAGAAGACGACGTCGTGGAAGCGTTCCTCAGTGCTCCAAACCTGTCAGTAACCTTTGACAAGAGGTCGAAAATTGGTGTGTCTGTTGAACTTGCCGACATCTGAAGAAAAACACTGTCAACCATATAGAACCATAATCCAACAGAGAGCTATAATAATATAATATGTTTTGTTGTTTGCGTTTCTCGTTTTACGCAATCCTTGTTTTGTTCATGCCTGTGGAACTGCAACAGTTGCTTGAACTGAGGACTCCATAGGACTAAACATTGTCCTACCTACATGAGTTCAGTTGTGTTGTATAAAAAGTTTCAGCAGTAGTATTGCTATTTCTATGAACTGTTGAGAGCTTCTGTGTCGTTCAGATTGAACATGTTAAACACCTAAAACAGGTACCATTAGTTTATTAAAGTTCATTTTTTGTTATTTGCAACTTTGTAATGTCTTTTACAAACAAACGAAACAACCCATCACAAAAATAGTTTTACACTGCCTCATTCCAATGCACCTACCCGACGTCATGACTGACAGAGCCGGGGAGTTACACACGATAGGGTGCTGACTTTGAACAGTAGATGAAAATTTCAGGCAAAGGTTCCCACCTTCAGGAAGTCATTAGAGGACAAAGTTTAAATTAAAAACATATGGCATTTTCCTACCCCTAGACCCTGAGCATATTCATTATCATAGTTATCCTATGAATCGACCCCCTCCCCCACCCAAACCTTGACCATAGCATTGATAGTTGCATTACTGAACCTTGTTCCATCCAGTTTCCAGTTCCTTCAAAAAAATGCAAACACCACTAGAAAAGGAAACTATAGATATCGCTAGGACTCGAAAGCTTGACTCGCAGCACTATAAATTACAATTTGTAACTCCTAGTTATTATTATTTTTTGTGTTCCGCGATGTGATCTGTAGTGATCTGTAGTGCCCACTTTTAAGTTTGCTTTGTGCTCCCTTGCTTGTGGGATCGGCTATGACGTACATGCCTGACTGCCAAAAACTATAGTGTTTCGAGAATAACTTTAAAAAACTATGGTTGCCCTTATGTATATGTATATGTCCTGTCGTTGCCGAGCCGTGTTTGCTTTGGCTTGTGGGATATCTGTTTATGGGCAAATTATATTTTTTTGTGTTCTAACAGTTCTGCGCATGCGTTTTGCAAGACGACTCCGCCGGACTGGGCATGAGAGCTGGAAATAAAATTGCATTTTGCACTCAGAATTCATCAGTTACTAGCTAGAGGAGTCAACTGGATATTTTAAATTCAAACAGGGTTCAGTATACCAGTAAATTCGGATATCGGGAAGCAATTTCAGT
>JANVCJ010051766.1:0-13367 GCA_026413505.1 Epizoanthus ramosus | reverse complement strand
AGGAAAAGTAATGGAGAAAGCAGAAGGAAAGGTTGCAGAGAAGATTGCCAAAGGAAAAGTAATGGAGAAAGCAGAAGTAAAGGTTGCAGAGAAGATTGCCAAAGGAAAAGTAATGGAGAAAGCAGAAGGAAAGGTTGCAGAGAAGATTGCCAAAGGAAAAGTAATGGAGAAAGCAGAAGGAAAGGTTGCAGACAAGGTTGCCAAAGGAAAAGTAATGGAGAAAGCAGAAGTAAAGGTTGCAGAGAAGTTTGCCAAAGGTAAAGTAATGGAGAAAGCAGAAGTAAAGGTTGCAGAGAAGATTGCCAAAGGAAAATTAATGGAGAAAGCAGAAGTAAAGGTTGCAGAAAATGCAATTGTCAAGAAAAGTGAAATTGTAGGAGGAGCAAAAGAAAACGTTTCAGACAGATCTATGGTAGGTAAAAGTGGACAGATAGAAGAGAAGGCTGACAACTACATAGCCGAAGGAGTTTGCCGTAAAGATGTAAAGACAGACCAGGAAGGTAGTGATGGACGCGATGTTGGGAAATATGATGGAGGTCATGTGATAGTAATGAAAACCCAGGATGATGTTGAGGATGAATATAATAGTGGCAACATTGCAGAACGTGGTACCAATGAGGGAAGCTGTGTGTCAGAAGAGGAGGACGTGGAGCCACAGTACATAATGTATGATAACGCAAAAGGAGAAAGGATGCTACGACTGAAACTGATAAAGACCATGAAGCAAAGACGAGTACACAAAATCAAGAAGAACGATTGTTCGACTCCCATTAAGACGCGAGATCAGTGGCTACCTGTGCCTCTCACAGACCGAGAGGCACTTCAAGTGTCTCTTCCTAAAGTCCACATACCCATGTTCTACAAGAGCCTGCCTCTGTTACGGTGTTCATTAGTAAGATCTGCTTCAACTGGTTCAAGGTTCACCACCTTAAGAACTCAAAAGAGCAAACCAAAAACAAAAGAAAGCCCAGTTTGTAGCAGTATGGACATATTTAATGAGGAGTTAGCTTCTGGAGCCATAGAAGATATGATGGATGATGACTCCACACCACCTCCTTCACTGCCCCCACCTCCTCCACCTCTTCCACCTCCGCCTCCTCCACCACCTCCACCTCCCCCGCGACCTCAACCACAGACTATCACGAGCAGAACGTTTGGTATTGACAAGGCGTTCCTTACAAAGCCTGTATCTCGTTTTGTGTTGCCAAGACAACCGATGGATGGCACAATGCCGCCACAGCCGTGTGTAGATATGGAAGAGGTTCCACTTTGGATGCTACCAGACCCCAGCACTAAATATCCACCAGTTCACTTGAAGCCGCCACGTACATCGAAACCAGCCTCAGCAATGTGTGGGCTAACTCCGCCGTACACGGGTCGCAACAATGTGTTAGATTGGGCGCTATCTAGTAAAGAGGAACCACAAAGTCTCATCAATACATATCCGCCTGTGCCCTTTCAACCGTCCGCAACACCTCCACCACCGCGACCAGTCTCCCCGTCGTCTACGCCTTCACCATTCGCGTCGATGGTTCGCAAACCTCTTCCGCATGCGCCTCCTAAGAAGAACAGCGTTTTGAATTGGTCGCTAATCAAGAAACCGAAAGCACGAGCACCTGTCACTAAACATCAAACTCATCAACCCGTTTCTTGGCCGCCGCCATTATCGCCACCAGCCTCTCCGTCGGCAACACCGTCGCCATTCGCGTCAATGATTCGTCAACCTCTGCCGCACATGCCTCTTGAGAGCAACAGCGTGTTGAATTGGTCGCTAGACAAGAAACCGAAAACACCAGCACCAGTCGCTAAACATCAACCTGTTTCTTGTCAGCCGCCACCAATATCAGCGCCAGTGTCTTCGCCGCCTGCGCCATCACCATTCGCGTCGATAGTTCCCAAACCTCTTCCGCATGCGCCGCCTAAGAAGAACAGCGTTTTGAATTGGTCGCTAATCAAGAAACCGAAAGCACGAGCACCTGTCACTAAACATCAACCCGTTGCTTTTCCGCCGCCATTATCACCACCAGCCTCTCCTGTACCGGTATCGCGTGTTGAGAACACAACAGTTGATATGAAATCGTCGCTTGTTTTGGGAAAGGAAACAAATCCAACACCTGAAACACGTCAGCCCTTCGAAGACAACATGAAGGTATTAACTGAAATGTGCTCGGGAGCAAAAGAAACAGTTTCCACGGCTCAACAACAGCCTTTGCCATTTCAGTTCTCACATGTGCCAGACAAAACGGTTCTAACTCCAGTCAGTGCTTTCCAACCAATTCATTCAAGAAATAACCAGCATCAGCCTTGTCCCTCTCAAGTGCTCGTTATTCCACCAGCTCCAACCCCGCCACCACCATTACAACAACCTCTGCCTCAAGCCATCAGCGGAAGGAATGAGATTTTCCAGCATTTGAATGAAAACTCTTCATCTTCGTCTTTAGATCCAAGCCTCCTAATGGATACTATAAACACTTCTGAACCAACACCTGAAGCACGTCAGCCCTTCGAAGACAACATGAAGGTATTAACTGAAATGTGCTCGAGAGCAAAACAAACAGTTCCCACTGCTCAACAACAGCCTTTGCCATTTCAGTTC
Organism: Epizoanthus ramosus; assembly: GCA_026413505.1. NCBI lineage: Eukaryota > Metazoa > Cnidaria > Anthozoa > Zoantharia > Epizoanthidae > Epizoanthus > Epizoanthus ramosus. Next base: position 10,771 of record JANVCJ010051766.1, on the reverse strand, counting down.
TCGCATGTGCCAGACAAAACGGTTCTAACATGGGAGAATTTCAAATGTCATCTGTCACCTAAGACAAGACCAACAGTTCCACTGACCCCAAGTGATATGGACGTACAAGATGGAGAAGATGTCAGAAGCACCCCAGTATTACCTGTGCCCCAATTACCATCCACTGCACCGTCATTTCCATCGCCTTCTACATCTGGCGAAGCCGGCTTTACCTCTGGACCTCAGGCAGAAGTGATAACTGTTACAGTAGCTCCACTGTCATTTCCATCGCCTTCTACATCTGGCGAAGCCGGCTTTACCTCTGGACCTCAGGCAGAAGCGACTACTGTTACAGTAGCTCCACTGTCACAACGGGATTCAACAAATGCTCCACCTCTTAAGGCTCCTATCACAGAACCCGGATGTCAGACGCCACAAGAACAGTTCTCACTACAGGTCACCGCTGACCACTCAGGTAAGGGCTCACGTTCTTCAGAAGAAGATATATTTACCAAAGCGGCCGCAACAGAAGACGTTTCTTCCTTGCTTGCAATGCGGGATAGGCTGCAATACGTGGCCGCACAAACTTCAGCACCTTCACCAGTTCCACTTGAGCCTATTACTACTCCAGTGGCATTGTTGAAGGTTCTGACGTTGGTATAGTAACTACTACGTACTACTACTACTACTACTACTACTACTACTACTACTACTACTACTTAAGTCATAAGAAACCAAATGCTTGGTTTCCTCTAGCGGAACTGCACTAAGCCACACCTGTACTTAGCCTTAGTCAGATCTCACCTAGGATATTGCAGCCTCAATGTGTTATCAGAAACATAATGCAAATTGAATTCGTTCAGCCTAGAGCCACAAGATTCATATGTGTAAGAACTCGTTAGACTCCAGCTACAGAAATCGACTTATTTCTCTAAATCTCCTACCTCTCAATTGGCCTATTGCACTATTACGTCACAGTTTGTTTACATTCTACAAATTCAAGAAAACAAACAAGCAAACTGCAATTTATTGCCGTTAAGAAAGATAATCCATTGTTTCTGTACATTTCAATCCATTTTCATAATGAAATTTGTGACGTTTCCTTTGATTTTGGACTTCCAAAATATGTGTTACTATTGCATTGTGGGATTGAAGTGCGGGAAAACAAAATGTAAAGAAACCACATTTCAGCCCATTTCGGACATCAATAAAGCTGTGAAACAAATGTGTTGCAACATTTCATTGTTCATGTTATCGTACGAATCAGATATAACATAAGTTTGGTGGATTTGAACCTTTACCAACAAAGTAAATCACGTTTAGTTTATAACATTGAAAACCCTATGACGTAATAGTGAAATAGGGCAATTACTGGCTAGAGTACTTGGACCCTGTCTTTTTTTACAATTGTAAATCTAACACTGTCGCCATTAGTCTAAACAACTGCATCAACTTCTGCTCAGGTCGGACTCGGCGTGCTACTGCTGAACTCTAGCTAAGACAAGACATTCCTCGAATCTCAGCTTTCAGAGACTCCTTTTTTCCTATTGTCAACCTATGGAACGTCATCCATAAAATCTGCATCTGTCCCTATTTTTAAAAACAAAGTGAAGGAACTCTTTTTTTATAGACTCAAAATCGTTTTTGACCAGGATGTCAGACATCCGTACATATAAACTAATATGCCCTAAGTGTCCCCGTCCAAATCATTTTATTGTCTGTCCCTGTTAGTTTTATTGTTAATAAATATTTCTTAATTTGGGGTGTAATCCGGGGGGGGGGGGCAGAGGCTGGTATATATTTTACTTGTGGGGTAGGTCGCAGGTTTTCCAACCTTGTAGGGGACCTCGTGTCTTCTTGTTGCACACCAAGCACTTGTGCTAAATCGAAAATAAATAAATAATAGAAAGGTTTTACCTTGGGAGGAACAAGCAGCTATAGTAGCAGCTCATTAGCCATTTAGCCTTCATGTGCCATCGATAACGCCAATTTCTCTTCATTTGTTATCTACAGCAGGATGTAGCTTTCATGTACCGTCTACAGCACCGCTTACTCAAGGTGATTTGAAACTGAAAGATCCCAGGCCTCACAGTACAGCTGCCACTGCGATTGTCTGCGAACAAACTTTGACATCACTTGTTTGTGATGGGGAGATTTCCAACGCTACAAACGAACACTCAACGTCTGCCACCGCACAACAAGAAACATCTGGGGAAGAAAGATGCCAACCACTTAAATTAGAAGAGTTTGCTTCTCCTCAAGACACCGCTAGTGAATTATCAATCAATACCCAACAAACCACTGAGCAAAATTTATCTTCTCTCAGAGGACGCAAGACAAAATGCGTATCCCGGAGTCGTTCCATGGAAAATATCCATGGCAGGATTATTGGAAAAGAAGAGTCGGCACATGTACAAACTGTAACAGCTAATCGGGAACGCAATCCGTTACTTGTGTTTGATGTCTGGAGAAAGATGAAGCCCGTTGCAAAGCCGAAAGAAGCAAACATTCCGGCTGCGAAAGGTAGGAGTAAATCCAGCTACACATGGTCATTCATTGACAGTCTTTTTGATGACTTCTGGGAGAGTTCTAAGTGTACTGAAGATAAGGAGCAGCGGTCGGTGGTGACAGTGGCGAAGAAGAATGGTAAACTGCCAGCAGCTACACCTGTCCAACAGATACCTACAGGAACTGAGTCGGTTGACCGACAAAAGAGCAATGCAAGTACGACAAATGTTTCTGAAGATGATAGTTCATCAAGTAGTTCCACCAGAAATGCGGCAGATCAAGTCAGTGAGACAGAGCTGCTCACATTTCCCGACTCTGAAGGATCTGAAGTTGCCGTTGTAACACTCCATTGTGTTGAGTCTGAACTGCTGTCCACTGGCCAGGAGCAGGGAAGTTTGAACAGGAAAAGAAATATGGTTGATACGGACTCGGATGAGAATGAACAAGATGAGCTAAAGAAATACCCTATAATGAAACTTCCCGTTGATGAACAGAAGGCGCAAGTGAAACCTAAAACGGAGTCATCTGCAGCTAGTGCAGCTTGTGGAACACAGAATGACGCTAAGACACCAGTGAAATCACGTGCTCTCCGACGGACAGACATGCCAGCTGAACAGGCTGCCAGTACAGCTGATAAAGGTGACCACACCCACTCCAGGTCTGTCGAGTTGCACAGTGACGAGCCATCAATCAGCAAAGGAGCGGTGCAGAGTGGCGTGGTGAGTACATTTTTAATTGAAACTATGGCTGAAGAACACCTTTTCCACAAGCCGTAGGAAAGGATCATTTGATACTGTGGTATAGGAGAGGTGGGGTGAAAGAAAAGGTTATCCCCCTCCGCCACAGTATTAAATGGCTGTCCCTAATGTATATTTGATCGACAGCGCGCTATTTTACCAATGTGAAATTGTTCGCTGCGGTGGCAAAAACTCATTGTTATAAATTGTTATTCAGGAAATGATCTAGTTTATCATTTGATCATATCATACAACAAAGAGCTTTGAACGCGCTACATTGTTGCTAAACTTTTCTATATTTTGACATTTCTCATATATTAATGCCTTTAACCCCCAAACTTAACTAAGAGACGAAGAGCGATATATTTATTTTCTCCTGAACCTCGGAAGAAACTGTCCGCTTCCATTTGTCTCCGAGAAGTGACTAAAGTGTAGTGTGTTCACACTACTACGCAGTATGTGTAGACCAGTAATGAAAAAACATGTTTCAGTGGATGTGAAAAATCATGTTCGATTTATCTTAATTCTGACCATGATTGAACCTACTTCATAGGTATTTTCGCTCGAAACACATTAAAACATGGCGGCCTAGAGTGGAGAGCGAGCAAGTAAAGAAAAGGTTCTCAGTTAGGGTTACAATGAGACACACAGTTTCATTCGAATTTGAAGAGATATATATAACAGCGATTATCAGTGACAGATCTGGAATATCTTGGGCTGAAGATAGCGTAAATGCGGTGTACCAATCCCCCCTTCGCCTTCAAAGGGCGTGACAAGTGCGATTAAAGTCACAGAATGAATGCAATAGCAAGTATGATTTTCCTTTATCAGGTTACATGTAATGATAAAGATTTTATGTGTGTTCCCTAAAACCGCGATTGTAAATATTTTTTGGGGAAAACTGACTTTTTTTTGTTAATATATAATGTTTACTCCAAAGGTGTTTCGGTGCTACTGCTAGAGCGAACTCAGCTTTAGCTGTGTTTGTTTGTTTGTTTTTTTGTTTTTTTGTTTGTGTTTTCAACTTTTATGCCATAGTATTGAACTGCATATTCCCTACTACAGTGTACAACGTTGGAGAACCGTAGCCAGGGGGGACGTGACGAGTTAGACCGAAAAACTGGTGACAACAGAGTGGATGAAGAAAATTACTCCGCACGTGATCCCAGAAGATTGCGCAGGCGCCCTCAGTCCCGGGAGAACTCAGAAGGCACGCCCCAAAGAAAAGCAAGTTCGGACAGACGGCCCAGCCGCCGTTCACTGTACCTCCAGGGATTGACTAAGTCAGCCAGGAGAAGAAAGGTGCCCGAGACAGCAGAGATAGAAAGAGACCATTTGAAAGTTAGTGCATCGAAGAGAAGAAGCAAAAGAACTTTTAGTGGCAGTGAGGAAAAAGAGATCCAAAGTAAGGATACTAACGAGGATGGTCAGAAAAAAGCCAAAACGACTATTAGTCAGGAGCAGTCAACAGAGGCACAATGTAACAACAGGGCACTCGCAGCCGGCCAAAAACAGCGGGGCAAGAGGACCCTTAGCGAGGCTGCAGTCACTCAGTGCAAAACATCTAAAGTACCCGAGGAAGTGTCGTATAAAAAGCTGAGAGTCGTAGATTCACCGAGTGCTTCAGGTAATTAGTGGATAATAATTTGGTAACAAAACGTACTAGCGTATACGGTCGTAATACTATTTATCATATCAAAATCCATAAGATATCGAGATTCGAGTATTCACAAATTTTACTTTAAAATAAAAGTCATATCTTTATACATATAAAATATCGTTGGTTATTTTATGCCAATCCATTCCTCCTATCTGGGGTTAGACGGCAAAACTTTCCCAAAAATTCAGCAGTCCGAGAGAGTTTTGGCACGATATCATATCTTGGCAGATTGATACACTAATCAGTATAGCATTAGCTAACGACCGTTATTCTTCTTACCAAACAGAATGCATAGAAGAGAAGACGACTGAAAAGGCTAAGAAGGAACCAGTTCAACCAATCAAAATTAACAGAAATCAATGGAAAAAAAGGATGGCTTAGACGTAAAAACTTAGTTTCATATTTTATAATTTATAGGTAAGTTATTTAGTGTATCTTTTCCGCCCTTTCCTAGAAAGAAGGGGTATAGCTGCAGCGGGTTCGGGAATCGAGAAATTCTCTGTCTTACTGGGATTGAAGTTAGCCTTGATGCCAGAATGAGCTCTCGTCTGGCGCCACGCCCCAACTGCGCCGAAGACACCAAGAACCCTCCAGGGTTCACGCTTTTGGGGCTTTGGGAGCAGTTGGGTCCTGGAGAGAGGTGATTGCTGGCACCTAGAGTCCGATGGTGTCCAGAGTAGGTCAAAGCATGAACGCAGAATATCTGTTTAATTAAAATCAGTGAGTTCTCCATGATAAAAATATGGTAAATATATGGCTAGAAAATTTAAGGTTATGTGGTTAAAACAAACGTTTTGATAATTGTCAAGTATATTAAAAATGTTTGTTTCGGCCGTATAACGTTGAATGTTTCTAGTCATATATATTTATCAGAATATCTATATTTAAGCATTGTTAGTCTTCATAATTATCTTTTAAATTCTTAAATAAGCCTGCTGTCTCCACTAATTCCTCTAAAATACCTAAATTTCATAAACCCTACAAATTTAATAACATAACTACTATATATGGGAATTTGTATGTTAACTGAAGCGTTCATAATAGGGAGATTTGACCTCTTTCCCTAGTTTTAAAGTTAGGCCCAAATTCTGTTCACGCTGCACTGATGCAATAGTTTTGCCATATAAAGTCAAGAGAGTAATCATTTTACAGTTGAAAACTCGATCGTTGTACTGAGCATGCTATCGGTTCTGTTTTGTAACTTGCCGGCCGGGTTCTAATGAATGTAGGGCTACTGTAGTGGATGGACGCATGCCAACGAGATCTGTCAGTGCTAATATGTCACTTTTCGCATTGTTTTACAGTAAAGGTTTGAAGTTTGTTTTCGATTTTCGTCAGTTTTGATATAGAGGATATTACACGGTAGCGAGAAGATATGGATTTTATCTTCGAGTGACAAGAACAATATCTCACTAGTGAGGCTTCCTTTTTATTATATGGAGAACAAAAGATCAGAATGAGACAAGGTTTAGGAACCTAGAGAATTATGTTTTGACACTACATCCGGGTCCCGAGTAACATATTTTCCATATGCCACTCACGCGCGTAACATATGGAAGATATGCCACTCGGGGCCCGGATATAGTGTCGTATGGATTCTATGAGTGGTTTAGTTCTCAGTAAAACACTCACATCCATATAATAAAGCGTATTAGGACATCGGGCGTCAAAGATATTACAACTACTCGTAACAAAACCAACACTAGCCATTTGTTGACCATAAAAAGGGTACTTTAAAATGCAACATAAAATTGGTGCTCCATGCTTGTTTTTGAGTGATATGCTGCTGAGCATTTGCAAGCAACAACCATTAACTGTATGCTAAATATCGGTGTCGATAGCCAAGTAATCACCCGATTTTTTCTCTTATCAAGACAAAAATAACAAAAAGGCCATTTAATAAAATAGTTATTCGGTATTACATGATATGGCAGAATCAGAGCTCAAATATGTATATTCTTTTCCTACATTTTTAAATAAATTCATATGTTTCCAAACATAAAAAACTTAAAGTTTGAATTCTGGAAAGAAAAAAGGGAGTCGCCATATTTATGTTTCCAAACATAAAAAAAACTTAAAGTTTGAATTCTGGAAAGAAAAAAGGGAGTCGCCATATTTATGTGTGAGATACTGCATGTACAATTACAACTGGCCTTTCGGTTTATAAGGGGCTTGAAAGTCACAGAGATAATTTTAGTTTCAATCCATAATAATAATGTACACTTGTTATTAGTTAATTATGATAATTGGTAAAAGCTCAAATTTCTCGAAATCGTAGGCCTGGGCAAAATTTCAATTGTTGAAATTCAAAAGTTTAAAAAAAACTGCGTTAATTTCATTCAGCATTTTTGCAACCAAGGTGCTTCACGAGGGTTATAGAAGTAAGAAAATAGAATAGTATTTTAAAATTACAATCTATTTTGAAATGCTTAGAACTGATTTCGAATGTGAAAAAACATAATTTGACATCCTGAATTTATTGGGCCCGAGATCGAGAAAATTCAACTGTATCCGCAAAGCATCTTGGGAATGATATTTGCTGACCAGTTGCAACCTTGGAGACTGGGGTGAGTTATCACCAGGAAGTAATGCGATGACGACTTTGTCCGAGTCGATCGGATACGGGATATTTTTTATCTGAGAGCGAATTTCATCTTAAGAAACTACCATGTATGCCTATGGGAGGTTTAGTCCGAATGGTCTGAGCATTTTGTTGTTGATTTCAGGATTTAGTTGTTGTTATGGAGCGAGTTGTTTATACACCAATGATGATTTACTTGGACCAAGAACGCCTGGCAATGCGCAACAGATTTCTCGATCATCTCAGTATTTGTTTGACGTTGGAGATGTAATTCGATTCCAGTGTAAACCTGGATATCATTTCGTAGGAAGTGGCTCTGAAACCTTTTTTACTAGATGTTCATCGGATGGCAAATGGATCGAGCAGTTTCAAGGTATTGTATGTAGCATGCATGGTGATGGTACGGTAGTAAAAATTAGAATAATTTATATATTGTGTCTGTGTATCTGGACCTAAGAAACAGATGTTGCGTAATTAAGGCAAAGACTAGTTTCAAAGAGATTTGTGTCTTTTTCATCATCAAGGCTTCAGAATATCTAGCGAATATCATATTCCCATAATGTAACTCCAACGGTTAGGGTAAGCGAACTGTAACCACGACAGCCCGAAGGATCAAAAGCTACCGACAGAGTGTATTTTTAAAAGTGTTCGCAATCAACAATCAACTGAGCAGTCAACGTATAAATAAATCGGAGTGGATGGTCAATCGATAATCACACGATGGAAGTATATCGATTGCCTTCGACTTTGTGATATTCAACAGTCAATGAAGCCTGAAACTGAAAACTATAACTATAAGAAATGGGCAGTCAGCGAAAGTCAATATCAGACAATTTTCAATCGAACGTTCGATCGATAATCGAACATAATCGGACACAGTTGAACGATTGTGACGATTATCTTCGGTCATCGAACAAAATTAAAATCGACCTTTTCAGTGAGTATGATTGCCGAACTTAATCGAATCAGTCATCGTATGATTGTCTTCGATTTTGTTTGATTTTGTTCGAATGTTCGATTTAAAAGTTCGATTGACCTGAATATTTTTCATGAAGGTAATCGAAAATAATCGAATGATTTTGGTCAATTATGTATGATTATTAAAGTTCGATTAAAAATATGTTCGATTATGTTCGAGTGCCTACCCCAGGTTTCATTGACAGGTCATCAATTTCTGATAACAGTCGATTAAAATCAGGTATTATCAACTGTCATTGACCATTGGTTTCATCAATTTCATCACATCAGATATGACCATATATTTTATGTATTTTAAATCCTGCATCAATTTTCAGAGGAAATTTCAAATGTCTGTTAGGCCATTCCCACTTTTTTTTCTGTTTACAGTCATTTCCGATAGAAAAAATAGGGTCGGTCAAAAAAAAAAAGGAAAAAAAAATCGTTTTTTCTTCAACACTTACTTGAAATTGGTATAGGTCTTTTTGCTGCTTTACAAGTGAAAGTTTAGCTTACATATAGCGTTTTTCTTTATATAAACATTGCTCCGGCACTGCATTTATGTTTTTCAAAAACTTAATTGGTTCATCAAACAGAAATGTATCCGATAGTCACGTGCACCCCGACTGATTTTTATTATTTTTTCTGACGAGATGACGGAAGACATTGTCGATCTTGTATAGTTCGTGTGCGGATAGAACACGCTCCTTCAAGCAAAAATGTAATTTGCCATCGTCGATGACATTGCAAGAGCTTCTGAAACGCGAGATTTTAGATGTAAATGTGTCGGCCAAGTGCCGGGTTGGCTTCAAAGCACCTGGAGCAACAGTAGCGGATCTAGGGGGAGCACCAGGGGCCGGTGTCCTCCCCCCCCCTTTTCAATCCAAATTATTTGTTTTAATATTTAAAAGGCGGTACTTCCTAATGAATATCGGTAACGAGAAATGTTCTGAAAGTTCAGGAAATGCTATTCTGGAGAGCCTCATTTTAAAACTTTTCCGGAGGATCATGCAACCGGACATCCTAGGAGGTTGCGCCTTAGGCGTTCGTTTTTCTTCAACTCTTACTTGAAATTGTGCATCCCCTTTCAAAATCTCTAGATCCGCCCCTGAGCAAGAGAACCAATGGACTGTGGACTGTGGAAATCGGTTTAGTAACAGTTGAAATTCTGTCAGATCGGCAACTTCTGAAATTAGCATTGCATATCATTTGTTTGCAAAACTTTCTCAACATGAAAGTTGGGTTAGTGATGTTACTGTTGAAATCCACGCATTATCAAGACTGTTGAAACCGTCGTATTGTAGAAACTTTGTGATTAAAAACAGTTGAATATTTTACACAAATTAAGGTATTTTCTCCATTTTGTTCACTTGGTGAATACATCAGTTTCTCATATATATACATTTGCTAATATTGAGTTGCAATGGAGTGCGTGATGTTACTGTTGAATTCATTTGGACGCATTGTCGAGTTTCACATGCAGAAACGATAATAAATATGATTAAAAGCAGTTAAATACTTGATATAAATAAACGAACTTTCTCCCACTTGGCAGTATTAAATATTAAATTTTAAAATCAGCTTGTTATTTTCATACAATTACTGTTATTGAAAAACCCTAAGGGGAGTCACCGTCTATCTTTTCTTAATTATAAATATAAATACAAATACAAGGGAAGGAGTATCTTCAATCTGATCCGAGAAGATTAAACTTAATTAACGTTTTCTGTTAACGTTCTCAAATTACAAAATATAGCATATGCTAAAGTCCTAACAGTCTACTTTAACAAAACGGTTACCATGACAAAAGAATACGTTGTACAGCGACAAATATTTCACCAAAAGGTTCCCCATAACATTTTAAGAAGAGGCGTGGAGATCCAGCTTCTATCTCAAAAGTGTTTTAAAGTTATGATAAGAAATAATCGTGGGGGGACATTGCGCCTCCCCCAGTCCATATAGATGGATCCGTTAATGTCATGAACTTTAAATGTCTATTGAATGTTTACTATGAGATTGTCTTACAAATGCATTGCATACATTTATACTACCATGCATTATACGCACCAAATACATGTTACCATGGCAACATTCTAGATCAGTCATATTGCCAGATAGTGCCCCGTGTAAAACGAAATATCAACAACATACAGCCTTCTTACAGTATGAAATATCAACAACACATATCCCTCTTACAGGACGAAATATCAACAACACATACCCTCTTACCGGACGAATTATCAACAACACATACCCCTCTTACAGGACGAAATATCAACAACACATACCCCTCTTACAGGACGAAATATCAACAACACATACCCCTCTTACAGGACGAAATATCAACAA
>JANVCJ010051655.1:0-13372 GCA_026413505.1 Epizoanthus ramosus | reverse complement strand
CTTTTTAACTTCCTTATTATAAATGGTAGCAAAGCCATAATTGATATCTAGACTAGTTAATCAATCAACAATGTACATTTTGGTAATTATAAATTTTAATTAAGATGCCATCTTGGATTTAATGGCGGCCATCTTGGATTTTTTGATGACGTCATAAAATTGCTTTAATTGATTTGATATTAATTAAAAACACTAGAAGCCAAATCTATAATTCTATGCAGAAAAAACTTTTTTATAAAGTTACTTTTTTGAAAGAAGTGTCAATCATAAACATGGTTACCATGACAACAGACTTACCTGTAGATATGTATGATTTACACATGAAATTGTCAGCTGATAAATTGTAGGAAAAGTCGGGAAGTTTCATGTTGATAGCATTTTCCGTTTAGAAATGGTAAAACAAAATGTCCTTGAGGACATTCTTTCCCCCAGTCTTGATAGGGTTAAGGTGTCTTATCTAGTCTAAGCATAGTTTTCTTTGGTGTCATTCACATTTCAGTCTACAAACAGAGCATTTTGGAGAGAACGTACTTATCTAAAATAAGTATCACTTTTCTTCCAGCCAATATTGGCCATTTTGGATGGCCACTGGCATGCCACTGGATGGCCCCTTTGAATTATGAACCTTCATGCTTGCCCTATAGTTAATAGAATTTTAAAGTTTCACTGTTTTTTTTTGTCTTCAATAGGCCCATTTGGTGTAGTGGCCAGAACAAGACCTCTTGGGGCAGCTGCAGCCAGAGGTATGTTACAAGTTCTTCTGAAATTTCATCATGCTGTGAAGTTGTAACATATATATCATGTTCTAAGTTACTTATAAACAATTTAAGATGATAAATGAAAATCTAGAGAGTTTTCCATACATTAATTTTATCAAAGACAACTGTGATACTGTTAATGTTGGATTATGGGTATGTTGTTGACATGGTAACCATATGAATGTCAAGTTTTGAGCATTTGTTGTTTCTTGTCACTTTGCTGAACTTAATATATTTAACCTGAAATTTGTGATTATAATTACATATTTAACTTAATTCTGTGTAAAGTAGAAGACATTTAGTGTGTTCAGCCCAGCTAAGGTAGATTGCTTATGTTGACATTGCACAGTTGGTGCCATGCTAAATCCAAGGTGTTGACTTTCTACTTGAGAGTTTCTCCTTCACATGCCAGTTAATAACAATAAAACAGGTTCACCAGCTGTTGACTAAGCTTTTATCTAAAATATACTTTCAGTGCTAAAAACCCGTAGGATATATTTGAGCCCTGCACAGTAGAGATGCCATGGAAATGACAAAATTTTACATTATACATGTACGTTGAAGAGTTATGCTACCACATTGATCAACATTCAGCTGTTAGTGAGCTGTCAGGAGACATGACTACATAATTATCATCTGCTAAATTTTAGGGTGCAGAAAAATGTAGAACAGGCCTAAGCCACCGTAAAATGTCTTATAATTTTGATTTACAAATGCATTTTAAAAACCTTGAAAACGACTTAAATTTCAATGTCAAAACTTGTATCAAAGTCTTAAAGAACTTGACTCTTTCCTCAACTCTTGTCACCTTGATCAATCAAGGCCTGCTTCTCAGAACAATAAATCAGAAGTTTTCTAATTTGATCCTTGAGCAGCTTACTAATATCTTGTAAAAATTTACTGAGCTGATAACTGCAGAAATTATGCTTTCATTGTCTCGCTCTCTTACATGTACTACTTAAAATTAGAATGCCAAGGACAGTTTTATGCAATTTTAAACTTGTTTTTATTCTCGTGAAAGTATCAACACCCATAGATAGAGTCTAACCCCATTGTAAGGTGCACTGTACAAAATGTGCACCAGGCCTACAGGTGTTTACGGTAAGCTGTATTTTTAATGTCAAACAGGCTTTCAACTGAAGCAAAGTCTCGGTTCATATGGAATGTTTGATCCCAAGTATTTCACCAGGATTTATGGCCCCGAATATGGAATAGTAAGCAAATTGATGGCACGTTTGCACTCTTTGTTGTATTTTAATGTTGTCAAACTTGGATAAAAAGTGCATAAAGTTAACCGATTAAAAGGCAAAAACTGCTGTTGTTAAATTCTGGGCTTTTTTGTTGTTGATCCAAAGGGTTTGCTTCAGTTACATACCTTGAAAGTGGGCTAGAAATTGTAAACCTTATTAATTGTATTGGAGCTAACTGTAAGATGTTGCATATATGGTAGACCACTAATAAATTGTCTAACGTACTAATCGTGTAAAGCTAATTGAGGCAGTGGCTAAACTAATGTTAAAGAAGATGATAATAACAATCAGTGTCTGGTGTTGAAGCCATCGTATCAACACTGATTGCGACTGTAAGACTGGTTTGATTTGATCTAGGTGCCTTTCGTACACCCACAGCAGGGGCCGTTGGGGCCTTGGCAGCAACTGGAGCCTATGGACCGTCCTACAGTGCCTTATATGGAGCCGCATTTCCCCAAGTCTATGAGCCCACCGCCTACAGTGCAACAACTCCCGGTGTCACCGGTGCATACGCAGCATATGGAGGAGGCTACAGTGCTGCCGCCGCAGCTTACGCTGCAGGGTATCCCGCATATGACTATGGGGCTTATGGGGCAGCCGCCCGCGAGGTGCGATACCCAGGTATGAATGTGGCCGCTGCTAAGGAGGCGGTGCATACTTGACGTGCATTGACTCTGAGGTGTGGCAAATGCTCTACTTGGTGCTTGTGTGTTCATTGTAATGTAGATATATGCAAGGCTCTGCCATTTACTTTGAGGCTTACATGAGAACACTATCGGTAGTGGCCAAATTTGTAAGATTTCATGTACATTGAAGTAGTTTCACAGTCAGCATAGTTCAGATCCAAATAGAACATAATTATATGAAATTATGGTTGACTTAATAGCATTCTGGTTCTATAGAATAGCTTCCAAGCACACTGAGTGACAACGTTTGGACAAAGGTTCAGTTCAGTTAGCGTTAAAGTTACACTCTCAAAATAAAAGGCAGAGATCTATTTATAGCTGCCATTCTGGTGTCTGGTTTTACTGCACCATATGAACTCATCTAATCAAAGATATTTCACATAACTTGAAGCTAACAGATCAGTTGATATTTTTGGAGTATTCCCAAGACCTGGCCTCTTATTGTGATAATGCGACTTTAATTAGATTTGCCTCTCATCGTTTTCTTTTAGTTTTGGCTTAATTCTTATCATACTTGGAGATGCATTATGCTGGGTGTGAAACTAGAATCATGTAAGAATTACTTATCTATCAGAGATTATATGTATTTTCAAACACATGCACAGACTAGATGTGTATGAAATATATACATGTGGACAACAAATTATGCAAAAGATGTGTTGCAATTGATCCGAAGCTTGTTAAGAATATCACTCATTTTAATTGCTACACATACCATGTACATTCTTTACACATTGTATAGACTTGCAGATTTATGTAGAATGTACATACAACTATACCAAGAATATGATTGTCATTATTACTGCAGATCAGGAAATATTTTTGAGAAAGTTATTTTCAAAGAGAAAATGTATGAAGTTTAGAGAATTGTGTCTTGAGCTAGATGTGATATTCAAGGCCAGAGCTGCCTAGAATATCGACATGCAAAGGAAAGTGCGTGGTGTAAAAGCAATGTAAGTGACTCTCTGGAAGGTTAGGAACTTTATCACTTACATCGTTTTTGCACTAGTGTTTCAAGTGTCAAATTATTTTAGTGTTGTGCAGCTGTGCTGAGTGCAATATTCGTGGGTTGACGTGCCAGTTACAATTTGAATGCTATTGCAACCTGTTTATACAGAGAATAGTTGTACACTGGGCAGCAACCAGATTTTGAAGATGTTTGTTAACTATTTATGTATGTGTAGTATTCGATATAAGGAGACAAGAGCGTTTTTTAAAGAAGAGCCTGTGTGCTTATGGGAATTCGTGTAATTAGCAATAGTTGAAACTAAGTATTCAAGTTTTTGAGCAACAGTGCAGATGTACAATACTATGTTTTCGACATATTGCAAAGTTTATGACAACATTTAAGTAATTGAGTTGGTTCCTTATATTATTATTTTTGACTTGATGATATCCATTTAACAAGAGAAGTTTTTACAACATATTGTGTAATGGGTGTTGTGAAAAAGAAAAGCATTGTTTTAACCCGCTGCAGGCTTAAAAGCTTTTAAGCCCTTGGAACCTAAGCACAGTCATAGATCATCTAATTAATAGTGCTTACAATGTAGGTACACCAAAATTGGGTTGAAATGTGGGCAAAGAAACAAAGCTGTGATTGATCGGTACTTTTTCTTTACTATAAATCGTTTTCCACAAGAGTCACACTTAAAGCTGATTTTAAGAGTGAGCAAACTTGCAACAACTACGATATTTTATTATTATATAGAGAGGTGACTTGTAGTTGGAGTGTCTGATGGGATCTATTTGCAGACAAACTTGTGCGACGTCATTTGAGGAGAGAACTATTTATTGAGACATCATTTGAAGAGAGAACTATTGATCAAGTGACTGTGCTAAGGGTTCCATGCAGATGAAGCTATAGATGTTTGTGTTTCAAGTTTTGTTTTCAACAGAGCAAATATCGAAAAATATCAAAGCGTAATTATGTGAGAAAGCATTACTTTGTGTTTGGCGGGAAACCACTTTGTTTTCCAAGTGGTTGGGATACTTGTCTTTGAAAACAAACAGATTCCATCAAAAGTAAATATTTAAAAAAAAATGTAAATAGATAATTGTGAGATTCGTGGACATGAAGAGGAAAGATCTGACCTTATAGGTATACAAAGTAGCATTTGTAATGCGCCAATTCGAAGCTGGCATGGCATTCTAGGTTTTGGGTAAGAAAATAAGGGTTTACAAGTTCAGTGAAGTTGGACTTGAGCAGGATTAACACAGTGTAAACTAGTTAGGATTTTAGGTGATAATGAGTAACACTTGCAAGCTAAAATATATTGTAAGGAGTTTGGGTATTTCAACTTTCAAATTGTACTCTTGTGCAGTTCAGCCGGTACATGGTTCAATGGCTTGGTTCTTGGAAATCGTGGATAGTGATACTATTTTAGAATTTCAAAATCAAGGCCAGGAAATACTGGAAAGTTTAAAAGTCAGTCATTGAAGATAACATCTGCGTTAACAAAGTTGTAAACTTTTGTGGTCATGGGAAGTATTGGGAATCCATGCAAACTTTGCTTATAGTATGATGTCCAGCGACAACAAGAGTCAATTAAATATTATTCATTCCCGCCCCAGTGACCAACTAATTATTAACTAGAATTAAAAGAGAGCTCGTCAACTTTAGAAAAATTGCTATTATTAAAGTAACAGTACCGAGAGTGGAATTTTGACAAAGGGTTGTAAACTCCTAGGGTGTCATTCAGTGCTTCTGTTGACTTGTTTGAAGTCGATTTATTTTTATTGTGGTGTAGGAAGAGGGTAAGAGATATTGTAAGGAACCAAATCTTGACTAAAGTTAGTACTACCAACGTAAAAATCTAGACATGAAGTTGTTTGTGGGTGAACAGTTCAGTTGCGTCTTGTTTCATTTGTAGGCATTTACATTGTCAATTGGGAGCAGTTCACATATATATACATATACTTACAGTGTGTGTTTACTTTTTAGTAGATACTTGGATAATTACTAGATTTTGAGTGAGATATAACATCCTGCAACAAAATAGCTTAAATATGACGTTTTTGCTTACATGTATGTTTCTGTTAATTGGACAACTGAAATAGACATTAATTAACTCATTTCTTGTTTAAAAAATATGTTGGTAGTGTAAACTTTGGTTGAGATGTGGGAAAAATTCTGTGTGTAGAATTTTCAATTTTAAAGATTGATGCAGTGATGAATTAAGTATAATAATTTACTGTGTAGAGCGACTGTTGTTCAGACGCATGGAAACGGATAATGATAAATCGATTGTATCTATAATTGTATGTGTAATCTTGTACAGTAAGCAAACATAGTCAACAGACTTTATATGGAGCACGTAGTTCTGATTAGAGTTGATAAACATACAGACAAAGACAAAGTAATACCGTCATTTGGAATGTAACATCAGGTTAGTGTGGTATGCACGAAGGGCGGTACGGTGTGTATTTTCCCGCCATTAGTGGATAGCGGGCATGACTTTCCCGCCACAAGTGACGTGCGCCATCTTAGTGCAGTTACTGCAGGACATTTCCATAAACTGTAGTTTCATACTTACTTGTGGCAGAGCATTTGCTTAGTAGGCCACCGTTTGTCACGTGACAGATACAAAAGACCTGATTGGCTCATTCCCGCGGCAGGGAAGTGGTATCGGGGGCTCAGATGACAGCAGTGGTCTTGCGATGTGCAATTTTCGGTGAAATTGCACAGGGCGAGAGGTAAGGCCCTGAAATGGAGGCGCACGCTCAAGACACTAAAACGATCCGCTCATCACGTAATGCTCTGGCTAAGGTTAAATTGGGATTAATAATCGATCAGCCTGCTAACTTCCACTTCACTGTGCTTAAAGATAAATCCCAGCAAGTTGTTAACTAACTGCACGAAACTGCGAATGCTTGTCAGTCACACAATCGTTAAATCACATTCTAAGGAGATAAGGCTAATCACGGCACTAAATGGTTGGAAGGTCTTGTCCGGGTTCACTGTGGCTGTTTCAATAACATGTTCTGTGATATTGTCCTGTGATATTGTGTTTAAACTTCATGGTGTGGTGCTTGTTTGAGTAATATGTGCATGGTCGTGTCAATCAATATAAGATGTAAATTATTTATTTGATGTTTGTTTTCTAATCGAACACTGCGTTAAATAACGTCAATGGCGTGGAATCGTTTGCGTGTTGTGCTCGGAGGTCTATTGCACATGATGTCATTTAACTTGTGTGTGTATGTGTGTGTCCAGTCTTCAACCAGTCACTCACTCATCTGTGGAACAGAAGTGAGGTAACGTTAAATTCCGATAACTCGGTATAAATTATAATTTATATCGCCACTACATGTAGAATGACTTCATATATGCAAAGGTCTCCGAGCTGAATTTTAGTATTGAATAATATTATCTGATAGTTATAGAGATCATTTTTGGTCTTTCAGTGCATATGCTATCTATATGATTGTTTTTCTGTACCAGTGATCAGTTGTAGCTGAATGCTTGAAGCTTGCCGATTCTGTTATTGTACGGCATTCTGTTTACGAAGGGCTCACTTCCTCAAAAGCCGATTAACGCTAACCCAGGATTAGATTTTAATCCACTATTGATTCTGTTCCTCAAAGCCGGCAGACTTAGCAAGCCAAGTCAGTATCGAGTATCAATTGGGTCAGCGATCCGCATTCATCAGAAACTGTAGACTTTTAAATTAGAGGTTTAGAAATCGAATCTGTATGTAGGCAGAATTATCCTGGGTTCGTGGTAAGCAGCTGTTGAGGAATGGAACTCGGCTTGGTAGTTTGAATGTAGCAGTTATTTAATAGGATTATTGGGGATACGAAACACAATCAAGAACAGATAGTTGCAGTAGTATTAATTTTAACAGGATTGGCGTGTAGTCGTTGTTCCCTTGCTCTATACTTTGCTCTTTATTCCCCAAATGTGTTCTGACTAAACTCTTCTTGCTAGTATCCGTAGTGTGAGTTGGGAGAACTTCGTCTACTGAAGCGGCTTTGCTATTTGTAATCAGTTATTGTGATGTCGCAGTTAAATTTAGTTGTACATTTTGCGGGTAATTTATCCAGACACTTATAGACTATAATATATTCCTCTGTCTGTAAGAGTTTGGAAGTATTTGCAATATTTGTAAACCCTTTCAGCAGCGACACTGAACCACAAGCGATTGCTACTGACTCGCGTTAATTGATATACATTGCTTGCACACAAACAAATGGAAAAACTGGAAGATTCATCAAACCTTGCGAATTTCATACTAAGACCAGAGAAAACTCCATGGCTGAAGTCAATCATGAAAGCGTCAAAAGGCCTAGAAAAGTAATATTCTACTCTGAATGATTTGATCTTTATCTAGATATTCTTTGTTTCCACGTGTGAGAGCAAGGTCCAATTGATCAAGTTACATTAAGCTGTTGCAGGGCGGTAATGTTGAGTGTGGAGGCTGTTCAGTTCTACAGACGTCTTGCAGAAGTTTGCCCTTGCAATGTAAGCAATTCTCCCTCCAAGTTTCCTGAAATGGAAAGTCGGTTTCACACTAAGCGAAATTGTAAACACAACCACAGACCGGGCCACAGACGCAACACAAGAAAGACCTACCATCTAGCGAAACAACTCGAGTGCAAGTCGCCAAGTGTAAGACAAGGTCAAGGGAGATAAAAAAGGAAAATTTATTCAGTTTCGTGTGCGTCTCGTGC
The DNA here is from genome assembly GCA_026413505.1 of Epizoanthus ramosus. Classification (NCBI taxonomy): domain Eukaryota; kingdom Metazoa; phylum Cnidaria; class Anthozoa; order Zoantharia; family Epizoanthidae; genus Epizoanthus; species Epizoanthus ramosus. Next base: position 5,008 of record JANVCJ010051655.1, on the reverse strand, counting down.
TTGCGTTTGTGCTTATGCAACGGTATTAATCGGTGATGCAAGCGCAAAAAATTTGCTTGTATCATAACGGCATTTTTGTCGGTTGGAGCGCGAAGGTTTTAATACAAGTGTTGTGCCGTGGTTGCGCTTCCGTCGCTGGCATTACTGAGCGCGCTAAAGGAGTAATCGTTGTGTATGTATATGTGTGAATACGGCTTGTTATACTTGCTAACACGCGTTTTTGTTTACTAGAACTCCACCCAAGCTTTGGCCCCATTCCAGTATACACACGGCGAGCGACAGCGGTTTATCATCCGTATGCCCGCTAAAATGTAAGCCACAAGGAGCATGGGTACTACTGTCCTGCGTCATCAGTGACGTCATTTGTTCCAGTTTTGACTTCAAAGAAAGCTTTGTGTTGAAACGCTGAAGAACCGCCTGATCACTACAGATTTTCGAAGGCAAAACTCATGCCGACAGTCGATCCTTTTATCGCCGCGATTTCTTCATGAAAATGAAAATGAAAAGAAACTAACTCAACGAAGTCAAAATGCATTGAAATGACAAATTTAGTGAAAGTCTGAAGACAGTGGATGCAGTACTGCCAGACTCTTCAGAACACGCGAGCCTATGAAGTGCGCTCTCAAACTCAAAGGAAATTGTATAGTATTTACTTATGATATGCCTACAAGGCGTTGTGTAGCAAGATTTTCATATTAATAGAACGTTGAGAACATTGTGCTTTAGGATTTGATTTTTGAAGAGTAAGACTCTTTGCACTGGTAACTTTGAGGAAATGAAAATTTGCTCTCGCTACTTAGAACGAATGGCCGATAGAACAAGTTCTTTTCCTCCAGTTGTCGGCTTATCTGTGTTCTCGATTAGAATTCTGTAGAAGCTACTCAAAGTAGCATTATTAGTTTTCGCAGAAGCTACAGAGCAAATCCCACTTGAAGAAGAGATAGATTGCGTTTTTCATGAACCATTTGTGTATAGTCGACTACATTATATTTATTTAGCGTCCGTTCTCGCTTTTAAAGGATCCCCTCGTTTCACTACACATCTATTTGTCTGGGGGTCGTCAAGCATGCGATGCGCATACCGATGGTTCTCATGTTGTTGTTGTTGTTGTTTTTTATTATTTTTGAGATTGAACGTGTATAATTGGATGCCGCCTTTTAATTGTAATCGTATTTTCTGCCAGTGCAACAATTGCTGAGTGGTAGGTTGGTGTTGGGTGCCAGGGTGACGTCATATAAACCATAATGCTACAAAAGGAAGTTTTAAAACGAGTATTGAGATTGAGATATTTTGGAACAAGAGTTTTGAAGTGATTATTTCCATACGTGAGATGCATGTACAACGGAGCTGTTGTACTTTGAAGTATATTTTAGGCACTCTATAGGAAACTGAGTAACGGATATTCCACTTTGTATCTGAGACTGACGCGATTGCTGTTAGTACTTCGATTATGGGCATTGAATGAAGAGTACGAAGTAGCGTTCGGGAATTGGTAAACAACATTGAAGGAAGAATAATGTAAAGATAAATGGCCATTGTACACCTGGACGGAAATTAGAATATCTAAGAAAATTGGTAACGGTGTCTGAGAGTTGTGGTCATGGAGGTTTATCATGAAGGAAGCGGAGGTATAAAGTGGACCTGTCTTGTTTGGGTACACTTGACTTCTGCAGTCTCAAGCTGTGGAAGAAGAGCGATGAGAAGGAAAAGGGGGTGGACAAGAGAAAATGAAGATAAATGGAAAAGAAGAATAGAAATAAGAGGGGAAACGAGTTGAAGAAAGCCGGAGAAAAGAAAGAAAACGTATAATACGTAACTCGTGACATGCGTTTTATAATTCAGCTGTAAAGTAAGCGGCTTTCTAATTTAATTTTAATGTGTTGAAACTGGACTATTGTTGAAGAAACAACTGGTAGAGACAATCCGTTTGAGTTGTCGTGTCGTGCTGTGGTACCTAACACCAGCCAAGCGACGGGTCGGAGTAACGCTAAACGAGCGACTAGTTTAATTTGCCAAAGTAAACTGTTGAAGTTGTACAACTTTAAGAGCGAACGTGTATTCACATTTCTTTGTCACGTGTAAAGGCAGAAGTGGAAGTTTTGTGTTCAGAGACGTTGTGTGTCATTTGATGATGTTGTAGAAAACTGAGAATACGAGATGCCCGGACGAGATGTAATCTCGCGGAAATTTGATTTCCATTCCCCGGGCGTTATTCCGACCAGTCCTGCCACGCAGTGCCCTGTGTTGCGCACAGAAAAGATGTAAATTATATTATGAGTAGAACTTAGTGAATGTAGTTTATGTATAAAGTAGCTACAGTATAGCATTAGAAACCTCCGTACGTGAATCAGCTTGAATCGCGCCACTGACTTGGTGAGTCGAGCTCTGGTCTAGTGCAGTGCCCGTTCTGGCTTGCACAAGATACCCGCAAAAACCATTTCCACAGGCACAGGTTACTTGCTTGACCCAAAAAGCATCGTAGTATTTTGAGGCAGTCTTTTTTAAGATACTTGTGATTATTCCATTCGTCATTTGCATTTCTTGACGAGTATAGTAATGTTTTTCTGTTACTCATTTGTTGCAGTAAATAATTGAGAATTATCTTTAACTTTCTGATTTTTTGAAGCATTCAGAAAGGATTAAAAGGCCGATCTTTTAGCTCGGCTTCTTTTTACACTAGTCAGGATCGCGTGTTAGTAGCAAAGGCCGTGACCAGCCGGTATCTTGTGTTAAATAGGAAGCGATCCATGCACCTGCACAATCCATATAATGGCAGTCCCTTTTGTGCATGAAAGCTGTAAGAATATAGTTCATAGAACTGCATAGATCTAGATAATTTTGATAGCTCCTGAAAGTTAGAGCGGGTTAACAGAAGGAGTGCAGTAGACTGGAGCTCGAGCTGGTAGAATTATATATTTTGTTATCTGGAGTGGAGAGTTGTGAAATATTAAAAAGAAACAAGTGGCACTTAGTCGAGTGTGTTTGTGTTGGATGAATTTGGCGGAAGCTATATTCTGCCGGTGGGTCTGTTCTCGAAGTAAGGCGGGGATCACCAATTCTACAGAGTACAGGAAAGTCGGAATTAACATGTGACCCATATTCCAAATTTGGGTTGAAGTGTGAAACATTTAAAGGAAGACCTAAAAAAGCTGGATTTTTATTGCATTTAAAACAACTTCCACAGTGTGTTTCCCTTGCTAAAAATACTTGTTTTTTGTTTATTTTCGGCTGGTCATGTCAGTGGAAGTACTGTCTTTACTCCCTGAGTGAGCTATGTAATTAATATACCCAGAGGTCTAGCGCGAAAGGGGTGCCTTTTTGAAGCTCGAACTATGGGAAAGGTTGGGGAAAATTTGGTATTTTTTAGAGGTCATCGGAAATAGCTGTACAGGATAGTAGCTATATAAAAGGGAATGTTGCAAATCTCACCACAAACTGCAAAGCAACTGATTTACACCAAAAAGATAAATAGACAATCAATTTAGGGCGCGTTTAATTGACCGTATTCCGGAATAAGAATACACGGAATAAAAACTTTGATCTGTTGAACTGATCAGTATTCCTTTTCAGAAATATGCTAAACGAAACTGTTAGTTTTTAGCTCACCATAATACATAATTCAGCGCAATAATTTTATTGCTTAGAGATTGTAGGCCGAGACATTTTGAAATTGTCCCGAGTGTATTCCAATTCCGGAATACGGTCAATCGAACGCGCCCTTTCTGCGACTGTTCACATCAGTTTTACAATGTGTACTATCGAGCACTTTTGATAGTTTTTGGAGTTTTTGGCGTAACTTCAAGGTCTAGGAATGGGATACAGCTTTATAGTCTGTATATGGAGTGAAAGGGGTACCAGTTGAGGAAAAATTGGTATTCGATCCAGGATGTGAAAGGTTAAAGCTTGATTTTCACGAGCGACGTAAGGAACGGAAGCGCAAGCGGAAGAGCTCTTATGATCCGGGAAAACAAGCTTGATGCAAGCACTGCAACGACGGAAAAGCAAACACAAGAATCGAGCAGTTTTCTTATGCTTGTGCTTCTGTCAATTCTGTTTTTCGTAAAAACAGCACGACACGCACTCGCAAGGAAGTTTTGACAGTTGTGTTTTATGTACCTTGCGTCTGCGTTGTATTCTGTTTTCACAGCGATATAAGAGACGGAAGCAGAAAATGGGGGACGGAGGAAAAAGGAATCTGTTCCTTCAGTTTCAACTACCATCGACTTACGCTTGTGTCGCGCTGTTTTCACAGAGACATACGATTTCTTATGTTGCGCTTCCGTTCCCGGCTTTCGTCGCTCGTGAAAACCAGAGGGTTTGAAACCTTAATTGTTGAATAACTCCTCACAATGAAACGCGGAATGAGTTCGATTAAAATATCACTGACGTTCGCTACCCTTCATCAAGTATCAAGTGGCGAGTGCATATGTTGTAGTGAATCAGCTCGCCGCATGTTATCGGATTGTGTCCTATTAATGAATTTGTAGACAAGTTAATGAATAATAGAGGGGATGAACCAATCACATTTGAGGAAATTGTAAATTTTATAATAACAGTTAGAGCGCGTTCGTTTGGCATGGCGCTCTTCCGGAATATAAGAATGGTTCAAATAAATTGGAATGAGCGTTCGTTTGGGAGCTATTTCTATTCCGGAATACTTGGAATACATTCTATGTACTCGGTTCCAGGTAGTAGGTATAGGATGGAGGGTCCGGTGGGGTGATGGCATTTACGGTTAACGGCGGTTAAGATTTTGGCTGTTTTACGGCTAAAGGTAAAACTCTTTTTACGTTTTACGGCTATTTCTAGACCGTTTTACGACTTACGGTTAATCACGATTGGGACTAGGCACTAGGCAGGCATTGGCGGATTGTGCTCCTAAAAGTGGCATATTAGGGGCGGACCATTTGACTTTTGAGGGGGGGGGGTGGAAGAATTGAGAAAAAAAATTCCTGCAAAGCCTTTACAGTAAAAAAAAAATCATGCAACACGAATGGCCATAAAAAAA